>KZ989179.1:0-16690 GCA_003614755.1 Syncephalis pseudoplumigaleata | reverse complement strand
TCCGTCACCTCGTACGCGCATTCCGGCTCGGGACACTGTATCGGGAATGGATTGACGCAGCCTTCCAGCTTGGTCGTCACATACTTGGCCAGGCACGGATCGCAGTAGCCATGTCTGCAGCCGAGGAACTGTCCATGCGCCGGGCCACGACTGCTGCCCGCCCTCAGCGGTGCCGTTTGGAAGCGCTCATAGCAGATGCGACACTCGAGCGGCCCTTCTTCTTCTGCCGCTAGCCGAAAGAAAGCCACGTTTACGAACACTAAGATACGATGGCATCAGCCGATGTGCCAGCTACATGATATGATGGACAGCACCTTCCTCCTTGCCCTTGCCCTTTCCTTTGGACATGGTTAATGTGACGAGAACAGACAAAAGATCAGGTCAAGCGAATTGATGCAAGCAATAGCATAGAATGATGTATTGATAGTAGCAGCAGTGGACAGCGGCTGCTTTAAACTAACGGAACTAGTGGCAGAAAGAGACATGCAACAACCTGGGCAGCTGTGGGCGGACATGTACAATGAGCATGGCCGGACGGGTCTTTTGCCAGGGCAGCGCACTTCACCTATGCAGACGGAGACTACGCGTGAATAGCACTTTGTGCAACGGATGGTCTCGCATGTCCTTTGCTGCCCGCCGCTTGATGTGCAGGAACTCCATGCCATGCTTGTTCTGCATGAGCCAATGCACTGCGCGACGCAGTAATAGCTGAGCATCATGGGAAGGATGATCTCCGTCGTGCGCTTGACGTGCAATCAGTGCATATGTCGATCATCAACGGGGACATGGATGGGCAAGTCCCGCAGCTACACCATTTGTCTATTGGCATTGTGTGGTCCTTTTTATTTGTTTTTTTCTACGATTCCTTGTCCTTTTTGGCTGCTTCGTGCTTGCTGTTCCTCATTCTCTGCGAGCCAGCCTCCCGTTGACTGCTATCGAGAACACGAAACGCGCCATGTCGGAAGCAACCACGGCACCGCTGGTCAAGGCGGCCGGCGATCTGACCTCCACGGTGGAGACGATTCAACAGCAGCTGGCGGTCCTGCTGCAAACGCCGTACAGCGAGGTGGCCGGTCGGCTGAAGGCCTCGGACCGTGCCAAGTTCCAGGTGATGCTGGCGTACACGCTCAGCTCGCTCTTCTGGGGCAAGTACTCGACATGCTGTGTGGATGGACGAACAAGCTAACGCGTAGCCGCAGTCTATTTGAAGATGCAGGGCGATGCGCCAGAGAAGCACTCGGTCAAGCAGGAACTGGTAGGATGTGCGGTGGCCGTGGAAGGAGCGATGGCTCATGACATGACATGCCGCTGTAGGATCGCATTCGAACGTACATAATGAAGATACAGGAGGTGGAGCATCCACCACAGCGTAAGTAGCCGCATGAGCACGAGCAGCGAGGAGGACTGCGTCTAATCTCGTTGATGGTGATGCTATATGCTTGTGGCATGCTAGCCACCATGACACTCGACAAGGAAGCGGCCAAGCGATTCATCAAGCATAATCTGCCACGCATGGAAGAGCAGGAGCAAGGTAATGCACTGATGCAGTAATGAGAAGCGTGCAGGATGTCTCTATGATGGTGATATTCATTGCATGGACGTGTGCAGCATCAGAAGAGGGTGAGCTAGCAGTGGCCGACAATGAGACGGCCGAGGATGGGCCTGCCAAGCGACACAAGGCAAATAATGAAGAAGAGGAGGAGGAGGAGAATGATGCCGCCAAGCAGGCGCGTCGAAAGAAGAAGAACAGTAAGTAGCAGGAAGAGCTGCTGGCCAAGTGCCAATGTCTCATCATGTGCATGTCTATCCACAGAGAGCAGTGCCAGTAAACGCAAAGCAAAGAGGGCAAAGGAGCAAGGCTAAGCGTTGAATGATGTCGTCTAATGGATACATCGTGCTGGTAGCATGTGCATGTAGATTAGGAAGGATGCGCACGCTCATTCATTCATACACCTCTTTCCAATTGCCTCTAGCGCATATGAACAAATAAATGCTGCTCTCTATGCTGTTCGTTGGTCTTGCTGGCTGTGCTAAAGTGTAAACATGCATCGGCCATCTGCTTTATTAGTTTGTCCAGTCAGGTGACCTTAATGCTATCATCAATAGAGACACTAGTAACGACGATGACATTGTCTCCTTTTATTCCGCCTGTACTTGCTAATCGACAGTCCAGCTCACTAAGCTTCTCCTCTCCTCTCCTCTCACTACTACTACGTGTGCTTGTCTCTGCTGCAATTGCTACTGTATTCTTTACTGCTGCCTCTACTATTGCCGCGTGTGCCATGTCCCTTGCCGTAGCCGCGCTGCTATGGCCGTCCCGATACAAGCAGCGTCCGCTTCGGCGGCGCTCCCTTCTGCTCGTTGCTATCGTCGTCGCCTCCTGTTTAGCATTCGCACTGCTCTCGACAGTGGCCGCCACCGAACTAGCTAAGCCGCATGCACCGCGACATGCACCCGGACGCTGTGCGATGTACGGCCAGTGCGGCGGCAAGTCGTCGAGCATATTCGCCCCGCCCCTCAACTGCCCCACCGACCGTCATGCCGTGCAGGTAAGCAGCATAGCCGCCTAAGGCACAGCGATACTAACGATGGCTGCCGCACTCCATGCTAGCCCACGAGTATGCATCGGGCACGGCTGGTCGAGGTGTGCGGCGAGGCATTCCGTGACCGCGCCGCCTGCTGCGATATCGACCAGCTCGATGCCCTGCAGTCGCAGATTAAGGTGGCGCAGAACGTCGTCAACGCGTGCCCCGCCTGCTGGAACAACATGCTATCGTTCTTCTGCGAGTTCAGCTGCTCGCCCGACCAGTCGACGTTCGTCAACGTCACGGCCACGCAAGTATCGCCCCAGACGGGCAAGCACATCGTCACGCGCACCGACATCTACGTCGATCCGGCCTTCGGGCGCGCCTTCTACGACTCGTGCAAGGAGGTCAAGTTCCCGGCCGACAACCTATTCGTTATGGATCTGATCGGTGGTGGCGCGAAGAACTACGAGGAGATGCTCGCGTTCATGGGCCAGGAGCGTCTCGGTGGCTCACCCTTCCAGCTCGACTTTCCCCGCCAATCGCCGGCCCGTCCGATGCGTCCACTCGCCCCGAAGGCCCATCACTGCAACGACACGAGTGCGGCATCGCGCTGCTCCTGCATCGATTGCGGTGCCGTATGCCCGGTGCTCGAGCCACTGCCGACCACGCCCGCATCATGCCACATCGGACGATGGTCGTGCCTCAATGTCGCGCTATTCATCGCGTATGTCCTTATGGTGCTTGGTGTGGTCGCGGGCGGGGCAGCCGTGCGGCGTGGCTATTTCGGCCGCGATACCGAAGGATTCGAACGTGTCCCGCACGAACCAGAGGAGGCCGTCCAGCTATCGACGGGCACGGGCACATCCGACCACGATAGCATCGACGAAGCAAGCACGATGGCTGGTTGGCAAGCATGCAGCCAGCGCTTCTTCTATCGTCTCGGCGTATGCTGTGCCTCCAATCCCGCGGAGGTCATCCTTAGCTCACTGCTCATCACCGGCTTCCTATCGCTTGGATGGTCGCGGTTCGCGGTCGATACGGCGCCCGAGAAGTTGTGGGTCAGTCCCACGTCGAGTGTGGCACGCCAGAAGGCATTCTTCGACCGGCACTTCGCGCCCTTCTACCGCACACAGCAGATTATTATCACGTCGGCGCACGATGCGCCTAATGGCTCGGTGATCATGGAGGACAATCTACGCCTGCTATTCCGCCTCGAGTCGGCCATTGCCGCACTATCCGTCGCCGACCCCTCGACGGATGCCGCGCGCAACATCACCCTCGCCGATCTGTGTCTAAAACCCACCGAGCAGGGCTGTGTCGTCCAATCGGTCACGGGCTACTGGGCGGGCGACGAGGAGCAATTCTCGGCGGAGCGATGGCGCGACGACTTTGATAGTTGCACGCATCAGCCATCGGCCTGCCTGCCTGATTTCGGCCAGCCCATCAAGCCCGATATGATCCTCGGTGGATTCGACGATAGTGACTATCGAGAGGCAAAGGCACTATTCGTGACGTATGTGCTGCGCAACTCATTGGACGAGGCATACGTGGCACGGGCCATGCGATGGGAGCAGGCATTTGTTGATTTCATGCGCGGTCTGCCGCACAATCCCGCCTTCAATACGAGCAATGTCATTGTTGACTTCTCATCCGAGGTAAGCAGCAGCACAGCGGATGAGTGTAGGAATAGATAAGCTTATCGTGGTTATTAGATCTCTATTGAACAGGAGCTCAATCAGTCGAGCAATACGGATATCAACACGGTCATCATAAGCTACGTCGCCATGCTGCTCTACGTGTCGCTCGCCCTCGGCCGGCTCTTCCGCGCGGGTTCGATGCGTCGCGTGGCGGTCGAGTCCAAGTTCCTACTGGGCATCGGTGGCATCCTCATCGTGCTCGCCTCGATCATGGCCTCCGTCGGCTTCTTCTCGTTTATGGGCCGACGCTGCACGCTCATCATCGCCGAGGTCATACCCTTCCTCGTGCTGGCCGTCGGTGTCGATAATGTGTTCATTCTCGTGCAAGAGTTCCAACGCCAGACCGACGATGCGCGCGAGGCACGTGACGATGCATCGGTGGCCGAGCGATGTGGCCGTACATTGGCGCGTATGGGGCCGGGCATCCTGCTATCGGCACTCGCAGAGACATTGGCCTTTGGTCTCGGTGGCTTTGTGGATATGCCGGCCGTCAGTTCATTCGCCATGTACGCGGCACTCGCCGTGTGGCTTGACTTCATGCTGCAAGTAACGTGCTTTATTGCCTTTCTCGCACTCGATGCCGAGAGAACAGAGGTAAGCTGTGCATGCCATGCTATGGAGAGAGTGTCTATGTGCTCATCCTATTCGTCTAGGATGATCGCATCGATTGCTGTCCATGGCTACGCGTCGACGCCGTCGATGATAAGCCGGACAGCGATGGGTTCATCGAGCAGTTCTTCGAGCGCACCTACGCGCCCTTCCTACTACAGCGACGCGTCAAACTATCGGTGATACTTGCATTCATCGCGCTATTCTTCGCCTGCATCACACAGATCCCTCATCTCACCCTTGGCCTCGATCAGCGCGTGGCCCTGCCCGATGACTCGTACCTCATCCGCTATTTCAATCACCTCGACGCCTACTTCCGCACCGGCCCGCCCGTCTACTTTGTCGTTGAGGGCGGGCAGCCCACCGAGCGTGCAGGCCAGCAGCAGCTATGTGGCCGCTTCTCCTCCTGCCACACACTATCGCTCGCCAACGTCCTCGAACAGGAGCGGAAGCGACCGCAAGTATCGCGCATTGCCCAGCCCGCGGCCATCTGGCTCGACGACTTCTTCCACTGGCTCAATCCACTCGCCGATATGTGTTGTCGTGTGCGACGCAGCAATCCCGACGCGTTCTGTGACGCGTGGGATGACGAGGATGCGTGCGAGCCATGCTTTGCATCACGCGATCCTCCATGGAACATCACGCTGCATGGCATGCCCGAAGACGACGAGTTCCTACGCTACCTCGACCATTGGCTCAACTCAGTGCCCGACGAGCAATGCCCACTCGCGGGAGCAGCTGCCTACAAGGACGCCATTACGATCGATCGCTCCTCAAAGGCGGTCATCGCCTCACACTTCCGCACCTTCCACACACCCGTACGATCGCAGACCGACTACATCGAAGCCTATCGGTCGGCGAAGCGTATTGCCGATGAGCTGTCGCACGAGACGGGCTACCCGGTCTTTCCCTACTCTGTGTTCTATCTATTCTTCGCGCAGTACATTGATATCGTGCCCCTTACCGTGCGATTGCTAAGCATCGCCGTGCTCGCCATTGGCCTCGTCGCCTGGCTACTGCTCGCCTCGCTATCGACGGCCCTTATTGTTATGGCGTGCGTTGTGATGATTGTCGTCGATGTCATTGGCGTGATGTCGGTGTGGCAGGTCAGCCTGAACGCGGTGAGCCTAGTGAATCTTATGATTTGCATTGGCATAAGCGTCGAGTTTTGTTGTCATTTGGCGCGTGCCTTCCTCATCGAATCGGGTGGGAGGAATCAACGTGCCTACCGTGCCCTCATCGATGTGGGCAGTTCGGTAAGTAGCAACGATTACATGTTGATCACTATACTAATGATGATGGCTATGGCTATGGCTAGGTGTTCTCTGGTATTACGATCACAAAGCTCATCGGCATTGGCGTGCTGGCCTTCTCGCGTAGCAAGATATTCGTCATCTACTACTTCCGCGTCTACCTCGCCATTGTCGTGTTGGGTGCACTGCATGGCCTCATTCTACTGCCGGTGCTGCTAAGCCTTATCGGTGGCAATGATCCCATTCGATGGAGGTTCGATGCACCAACTGCCTTTCCACTGCCCGCACATCGTCGTCATCGGGTGGCGAAGCCATCAGAGCGACGTGAACATGCAGGCGATGGTGATGGTGGTGATGGTGATGGCGATGACGCCACTGGCACACGACGACAAGCGAGTGCCGCTGACGAGGATTTCCATGAACCGGACGACGATCGTATTGTTATTATGAATCGATAGAGCGGCACCCCATAATAGCATCGTTGTTGTCGTAGAACATAGTATGCAATGATGATATGCTTTATTCTTGGCTTCTTCATATTGATAATGGAATAAATGGTGGATTACAACTCCATATCGGTCGTGCCATCGCCCACAACGGTCGTGGGTCGTGCATTGCCCGTGCCATTACTCGCCACCGGCATATGTTCGCTCGCCTCGGTCAGGGCAAAGCTACGCTCGCTTATGTGGCCAGCCGTATCCGACGACTGATTATCGGCCGAGAATCGCATCGATTTGTTCTTGAACGGATGGAAGAACTTGCAATCGGGCCGGTTGCAGCCCAGACCGAATTTGCACTATAGAACATGATGGGATGAGCATAGGAAGCACATCATTGTCGGTTATGCTACTTACCGGCATGGTTGCTACATTGCCGGCCTCATCACCTGGATGCAGGAAATGGCAGCCAGGTCGCTTGCACGCCGCACCATCCCGACATGGAATGGGCACCTTGCGTGTGGCAGTGGATGCTGTCGTCGTCGTCGTCGTCGTCGTCGATGCTGCCGATAGCATCTCCCTATGCATTGCATGAATATATCGATGGTCTGTGATGCATGCCTACTACACGGCACTTACCCAATGACCGGTGTGGGCTGTGCGCCATCACCATGCTTGTACGGACAGGCTGCATTGAGACAGTTGGGATAGTAGCGACATGGTGTCTCGGCTACTAGTGCACCTATCCATTAGTCACTGTATGGTCGGCATCCTCGGCACTTACATGTATTGGTAGATCCTGGATGCACGAATGGACATGCCTGGTTCGTGCAATACGATCCATACTTGCAGGGAATCGTGCTTGTGCCTGTTGCACCGGTGGTGGCGGGTGTTGCTGTGTCGGTGGCCGGGTGGATGTAGAAGCACTGATCGGCCGGCTTTGGACAATTGGGGAAGCGGCTAAAGAGCAGCAGGAAGCATACCAGCCATCAGCATGTATGCATGTATAGATACATTGTCCTATCCACTTACGAGCACAGTGTGGTGGGATGGTGGAAGGTGCACGCCGCACCCTTCGCACATTGTGGCCAGTAACTGCACCGTGCCTTGCGGGAGGTCGTGGTGCCCATGCTGGCATCCTCCAACGCTTGAGATCGTATTGCTTCACGCTGCTGCTGCTCCTCGCCCGGTGATGCTTTGCCTTTCTTTGGTGTCGATTTGAAGGTGTTTGCATTGGTGCGCGGGCCTACACCCATGCGACCATGCAGCGCGTAAGCATGGTGCAATAATAAAGGAAGAGCAGCAGCGACCATATGTGCCACTCACCTAGATTGACGGTGAACTTGACACTTCTCGTCTGGCCGGGCGATCGAGAACGATGATCCGAGGAGAGTCGCGACCGACGATCGGCACCACGTGACGGCGATGATGTCGCACGCGATCGTCTATGCGGCGACTCGGATGCAGCACGGCCTGCAACATCTCGGTGACGATCTACGAGGAGAGCAATGCTCAATGAGCATGTATGTATGCATGTATGCATGCTATGGTGCCTACCATGTCTGCCAGATCGACTCGGTCGCTGTGCATCGCGGGTGGCATCACTCAACGCCGAGTGCAATAGACGCGATGTACGTGCCGGTCTTCTCTCCCTACGGCCATGCATATACACGATCAGTACCTGCCATCGAGGCATGATGCTCCCATGCACCGCTGCCTACCGCTTCGCTTCTCCATCTGATTGATCCACAACAGGAGATGGTTGCTGCTGCATTTGCTGTTGTTGTTGCTGCTGGCCATCGGCTGTTGCCGCCAGAGTAGGCGCGGCGGCATTCTTCAGATAGCTGTCCACCCATTGAAAGAGCCATACGACAAACTGATGGTTATAGCCATCGCCCAGTACTACATCGACCATCTACGCTTAGCTATGACCCATGCATACTAATGGCTATGCTGCTTACGTTCACGAAGCTCGTTGGCCACATCGTCGGCAGTACGCTCGTTAGCGATCATCACCTGCGATGATCAAGCAGGGCTTCAGTCATTGTCGTGCAGCCATCGTGTCCGCACTTACGCTAATATATTCCGCCAACGCAGGATCTATACACACACATATGGTTATTCATACTTGCTGGTTATGGAGGACGATCGTGACCTGTGCTGCTACTTACCATTTGCTTCCACATAGCCAAATTCCACGAGTTGACTATGAATCGCACTCTAGTAGGACGCCGACGAGTATCAACACCACTGCTGCCCGTGACATTCCTGCCCGGCCCTACCTGCAATTCCTTGGCAGCTGGCATACCAGGCGCAAACGTCGCGGCCATCGTTAGCAAAGTGTAGAAGTCGGCGATCGCGGTAAGCACACGGTGGAGGAGGGGAGAAGAGATATGGCCGGATGGACACGATGCCTATGAGTATGTGGTGGTGGATGTGTCATGTATCACACAATGACTGAGGAGAGAGTGTGTGTGTGGCTTGACGTGGGTTTTCTTCTCTCTCTTTTTCTACGTTTCATTACTATTATTATTGCTATGGCCAAGATCATACTGCCGGGCGAGCAGGTCGACGTGTTCACGGTGGACGACACGGTCGACGCCTCGTTGCCGGTGTGTCTCGGTCCTGGCCTCGTTCAATCGGAGACGGCGGTGCACGCCATACAAGGCGGCCTGCTGCGTAGCCAGGAGACAGCGCGCCACTGGTGGATAGAGTCGAATAAGAAGCGCGTAAGTAGCAGCCACGTAGAGTGTCGTCGTTTGCTAGACTAACCGCTGCCGGTCGGTAAGTATGTGCCTGCGGTCGGTGAACCCGTAATTGGCCAGGTTACGTCGCGACACGCCGAGGAATATCGCGTCGATATTGGCGGTGCCCATACGGCCGTGCTGCCTGCCCTCGCCTTCGAGGGAGCGACGAAGAAGAACCGACCCAACCTGAAGGTGGGCGCGCTCGTCTATGCGCGGGTGTCCCTCGCCGATAAGGATATGGAGCCGGAACTCGAGTGCGTCAACCCATCGACCGGCCGTAGCGATGGTTATGGCGAACTGACCGACGGATTCATGGTGCATTGCGGACTGGCCCATTGTCTACGGTAAGTGGCGCGCGCCTATCATTGCCAGCATCGATCTATTCATGGCGATATGTTCATATAATGGCTAGATTGCTACGACCGAATGCCGCTGCCCTGACGGCACTTGGCCAGCATATCCCGTTCGAGGTGGCTGTAGGCATGAATGGACGTGTGTGGATACGCGCCGACACCATCGACCACACGATCCTCGGTGCCACTATGATCACGCGATCCGAACACGTCTACGGCGATATGACCACGGCACTGACCGCGTCGACAGAGCTCGATGCATGTCGACGGCTAGTCAAACAACTAGTGCAACAACTCTAGACACACACACACTATCCAATAAATATGAATATTGATACTACTGCCATATTGCTTGTTCCATGCTAAAGGACGATTGGCAGAGTACAGGCCGGATCAACTCACCTCGTCCACCATGCACACATGGCTGGGACGTTCGTCATCGCCTCACCACCATCCTATCACTCTCTCGCTCTATCTCGCTCGCTCTCTTGATCTTATTCCCGCCTTGTTGCTTATTGTTGCTGCTGCTGCTGCCAGATCGTGTTCGTACAACGCCCACGCTATCGCCGAGTGATATACGTACATACATACTGTTTACTTTATTGTAGAACGATGAGCGCACAACCCACAACCACCGCCACAGCCGGCTCGCCCGCAACTCAGGACGAGGCGGCCACCGCCGATAAGACGACGCTTCCGCAGCTGGGCGCGCTCGAGGAGGACGATGAGTTTGAGGAGTTCGCAGCTGAGGATTGGAATCGTGGCGAGGAGGACGCGGAGGATCAGCAGCTATGGGAGGACAACTGGGACGACGACGATGTCGAGGACGAGTTCGCCGTGCAGCTGCGGTAAGCATACATACATACATACACTATGCGCGTAGATCCATGCTGATGCTGCACCACTAGGAATGAGCTAAGCAAAGTATCCGCACAGCCACAGGCCATGGCCGAGTAGTAGCCGTTTGCTTCGTCTTGTGCTGCAGCGCATTGCTATCGAATGGATGCAGCAGACAAATACAATAGGAGAGGCTGTCTGTCCCAACATGGACGATGTTCATCGTGGTGTGCATGTAGATGTTGTCACTTTATTATGCTTCAATCATTACAAGACATGCCATGTCGCTATACTTCAACAATGGTGGCGGCTGCCTTCCGTAATCGATTCATTACGGCGATGCCCTGACCTTCATCGGGTATGCCCTCGACGAGGATCCACTGCACGTGCGGCAGGGCATCGAGTGTGCGTAGACCATCGAATAGCCGATGCGCCACTTGATCTGGTCGTGTGGATGCACCCAAACTATACTGACGTACAAATGGATACTCGGTGGCCATCCTACGCGCATCATCACCATCATCATCGACGCTTAGTAGACCAATGATGGGATGCTGATCAACAGTGTGTTGGCGGTAGAGATCCATTGCTTTGGCGAGGACGTGTTGTCGCATTTGCTGCCGTGTGCCTGCGGCGCATTCAAATAGAATGACCGGCGCTGTAGGCGAGTAGTGGCGATACTTCATGCCGGGTGTTGTCGGTGCCGCCTCAAGCTGCGCATCCGAAAAGTCGCGCTGATACACCTGCAATGCCGCAAGGGCCGCCCCGCCCCACGCGCGCACCTCCGCGTCCGTCACCCCACCGGGCCGCAGAATGGCCGGCGGACGACGTGTGCAGTCGAGCACGGTCGATTCGACGCCTACCGCGCAGGCACCCGCATCGAGGATCAGCGGGATGCGCCCGTGCAGATCGGTGAACACGTGCTCGGCGCGGGTAGGTGAGGGCCGGCCCGATGTGTTGGCCGAGGGGGCGGCGAGCGGCAGCTGTGCATGGGCAATCATCGCACGGGCCATGGGATGGGCGGGGAAGCGTACGCCCACGGTGGCACGACCACACGTCACGGCCGTGGGCAGGCGTGGATGGCGCGGCAGCAGCAACGTCAGTGGACCGGGCCAGCCATGGTGGATGATGCGGCGTACGGCGAGGGGCAGCTCGAGTCGCGCGAAGATGCCCTCCATCGCGTCATAGTTCGATTGGCCGGCCTCCTCCACCTCCTCCATCGATAAATGATAGGTGGCGGGAGGATAGACGGATGCATCGGGTGCCATGGCTGTTGCGCCGAGGGTCGACCATGGCGCGACAATCTGCTCGAGCATGCCGATCGAGGACACGTGGACAATGAGCGGATTGTCGCTGGGACGGCCCTTCGCGTCGAAGATCCGCCGTACGGCCGCGGCATCGAGTGCATTGGCCGCGAGTCCATAGACCGTCTCGGTGGGCATGCCTACGGGCAGTCCGGCGGTGAGTGCCGCGGTCGAAGCCGCGAGTGCTTGCTGTGTTGCTTCGTCGGCACAATCGAACGTGTTGGCAGCGGGTAGCCGATGCGGGAAGTGCAGCTGATCAGCCCGCGTCGCCATAATCCGCGTGGGCATGGACGGCGACGACGACGACGACGCGGCTAGGATGTCGGCAGGCCGTGCAGGATCCATAGGAATGTCGCATGTATGGGTGGTAGGCGGGACGGGCGATGGCATCGGACGAGCATGAAGATGAGCAATGGCCGACAAGCTACGGAGCGGATAATGGCGAGGGTGAGCGGGTTGCTTGTGGCGCGGCTGGACGATGCTTCGATGATAGGCACTGGTGTAGCAATACCACCGTGTGCTATAACCACGCGTAGCTGGTGGCGATATATAAATAGTACGTGGTTGGGCACGACGCGCTGCTATTGCTGTACGCTGCATGCAACGGCAATCTTGAACTGGCGTGCACGTCCGTCGAGCAGGAGCAGCAGCAGCAGCAGTTGTAATAGTTGATATCAAAAGGACATAAAACAAGAAAAAAAGAAAACAAATCAGATGACTCAATCATCCGATCCACTTCATGATCCATGCTTGCTCTAGCAGCAACAATAGCAGTAGCAGTAGCAGTAGCAGTAGCAACATGTTCTACACATACAGCATGCCGTGTATGAATCCGATGTAGCAATGCGTGGCGTCATCGTGATGTCAACGGACGCGGATCTGGCCTTGACTGTCGTCATATGCGGTCGTTATCTCTCAAGTAACGTCATAGAAGCGCCGCGCAAGGAAGAGAGCGTGGTTTCAATGGTGATGTGCGCGAGTCACACACCCGCACATGCCATACACATACACATCCATCCATCATGCATTGATGCATAGGTATATACGCATATACACACGCCTCTGCCGGCCATAGGGCAAGGATGGAAGGTGCCCTTTGTGTCGGGTGCACTGATATAGAGAGAGAGAGCGCGCGCAGTTGATATTATCAGCCGTCCATCAGGAGAATCAGTATCCAATCAGTAGGACAGAGACATGCATGGACGCGCGTCTCTCTCGTATGCAAGCGGTATCACACATGCTCGCTTAAAAGGGTGTGGCATCGGCGCGTGTAGGGACGCCGAAGCGGCAGATCGCATCTAAGCTTCATCCTCCTTTCTCTCGCTCTCTCGCTCTCGCTGTCTTTTTATAGTCAACTGCTATCTAGTTGTTGTTGCTGTTGCTGTTGCTGCTGTTGCTTAGGCAGTTCTTTCTCTTTCTGGGTTGATCTCTGACGAACGTGCTCGGTTGCTTCTACGTTTCTTTCGACGACGAGGACGACGACAATAGCTGCTTTGCTAGTGGGCCTTGTTCCGTTCGTGTGATTCTTCTTACCGTGTAGATTGCGGCTTCCTCTTATCCTTCGCGAGAAGCGCACTATTCCCTTATTAGTACTGTGGTTGTGTATTGCTACGTGGGCAGCGACTAGTAGTGAACTATCCATCCACCAAACATGCTTACCCAAGAACCATCGGCGCACAATAACTCGACCGGCGCGGATGGTGCGGCTGAGCCGGCTGCCATCGCATTCATCGGCGGTGGCAATATGGCCGAGGCCATCCTCGCCGGTCTCCTGCACACGGGCCATCCCGCCGACCGCATCGCCGTGTCGGAGCCGCTAGAGGCACGGCGCGATTATCTGCCTATGCGACATGACGCGCTGGCTCACCGAGTCGGCCGCCAATGGCAGCAGCAGCGAGCGCAGCGACGAGGAGCGGGAGCGGCTTAGGCGCTGGCAGCCGCCGGTGGTCCGCTGCATGCCAAACACGCCCGCGCTGTATGGCCACGGCGCGACGGGCGTCTACGCGAGCGATGCCGTCACCGCCAAGCAGCGGGCGAGCGTGTCGAACGTGCTCAACGCCGTGTCCGAGGTCGTGTGCTGGGTCGACACCGAGGACCAGATCGACGCGGTGACCGCGGTGAGCGGCAGCGGCCCCGCCTACTTCTTCCTCGTGCTCGAGGCGATGCAGGAGGCGGGCGTCAAGGCCGGGCTGTCGCGCGAGGTGGCCGCGCAGCTTGCCGCGCAAACGTGTCTCGGCGCGGCACACATGGCGCTAAAGTCGTCGGATAGCTTCGGCGAGCTGCGCAGGAAGGTGACCTCGCCCAATGGCACCACGCACGCCGCCATCACCCACATGGAGCAGGGCGGCATGCCGGCGTGCATACGCGGAGCACTACGGGCTGCCGCCGCTCGCTCGGCCGAGCTGGGCGAGGAGCTAGGACGGGCCAAGATTTAGACGCGGTGTTGCGCAAACAACACTAACAATAAATACTGGGTGGATCAGCGACATGTGCGTAGAACACTTTATCTTGGAAGGAATGATAGGGAAGAGAGAGCAAATGAAATGAAACGAGAGCTAGTGTGTGTCTGCCTGCCTGCCATCAAGCGTAGGCGGCTACTTGTTGGCGGTGTGCTTGGCGCTCTTCGGCTGGCGTATCAGCTGTGGACGCGTAAGATTAAGCACATCGGCGGCATGCAGCTGTATCCGATAGCGATTCGTGCTATAGGGACTGGCGGCCAACATGAGCAACACAACGAATGAAGGTGATGATGATGCATGCATGCGTGCACGCTTACCTTAGATCGATGGGCTGGGCAAAGGCAAAGGGATAGTCGAGGAAGAGCTTGACCACGGGCGCATTGTACTCGATCACCGTGGCATAGCAGCCAAATGGCGCCTGGCCACGCTCCTTGATGATAACGACGCGATCGCCTACCGCGAACTGCTGCAGCTGCAAACGGAGGGCATCGCAGCTGGTGTTCAGCACTGCCTGTGCATGGAATTTGAGCGCAGCAGGCTTCTGTCGCGGCAATGCATAGGACAGCTGAAGACGCGCCGTTGCCTCGGCATGCAGGCGGGCAATGTTGACCATCTAGGAAGCAGTGGATGACATAAGAAGACATTGAGCTGGCACTGCCCGACCATGCTGCCTACCTTGCTGCGCGTCGTGCCACGTCCGCAACATGACGCAGTAGCAATCCAGGCGGTCACCTCGATGAGCTCGTCATTGTGAGGATCATCAGGGAATAGACGGTCCTTGCGGATGCGATCTGCTCGTGTTGCGCAAGGAAGATTAGGCGCAGTGTTCTTCCAGGCGCGCACTGCCTTCTTGCTTACCTCCAAACAGTTGCTTGCCTAGTCTGCTCATCAGTCGCGGGAATTGTCGCTTGCAAGCATCAGTCAGGTCAGTAAAGGAAGCAGGCAGTCATCGGGCGAGCCTACCACGTAAGCACGGATCATGTCAGCCGCCTGCGACGAGTAGGACCATCCATCGGCATCTTTGCGACAATAGGCAGACGTGGCAGTGTCGCCACCGGTTCTTTGTATGCATAGGCCAATGTCGGCGAGATCCTCGTTGTTCTCGTCGTACACCTTGATGCTTGAAGTCAGACGACCCAGAAGCGTGATGCTAATGGCCAGCTGGTCGGCAATGGCACTGGCCGGCTCGTACGAGCACGATGGCTGCAGGCCATTATCGGCGATCGATGCATGGCCCTTCTTCAACGCTGCATCGCCACCGGCAGCACTCGATCGCACGTTTTCACCATGGATATTTCTCTACGAGGCAGCAATGAGCATAGGCATGTGCATGTGATGGTGCATCGACCGCTGCTTACATAAACAATGCCTGCACATTTCGCTGGATTCCATTTGGTGACGCGCACGATGGTCCCGTAGCTTTTCTCGTCCACAAGGACGGCCATGCCATGAAGGGGAGACGGCGCATGCTTCTCCTCGTAACGCGCAGTGGATGTCTTCTGGCCATGTAACAGCAGATGAAGAATGCTTAGGAATAAACAGTTGATGCTGCGAGCAATGCAAGTCCCCATACCTGCACGATCAGCTCCAGTGGATATACATCGTGGCCAGCCGAGCATGCTATTGCATGATGCCATGTTAGCTCCATGGCGACATGCCCATTGCACAACACATACATCCGTCGCTCCCCTTGACGTGCACCAGTATGTTGTCCTTGCTCTGCAGCACGATGCCCTGTTTCCTATACGACTTCCGCATACTCTGCAAGCTGGTCTTCCACTGAAGAGCATTGTGCTTCGAATGCTTCTTGAACGACGATGCCTCCGTCGTGCCATCGAGCAGCTCGTACTTGCCCGCGGCATTGGTGATGCCCACCACTCTGGCCTGCTTAGCATACGGCCATCCTGCATGCACGCATGCTTGCACGTTTAGCGCGACTGTGGCCATACTTTGCTTACTACTTGCCAACCAGTACATCGCTTCCCAGCAAGTGGCAGGCGTCGGATAGCGCATGGATCGTCGTGGTCGGCGTTATCATCATGATGCTCGTTTTAACGCTAAGGCAGCCATTGTGAACATGCTGCCTGGCTCTGTGGCCATCGATTGCCTACCGCTTCCTGCATATGGTTATGCTCTTGCTCGTCAGTTTGCACGGGAACTTGGGCGGACGTATCGTCAGCGCATCCGCAGAAGAGGCAAGCTTGCCCTCCTGGTAGGTGATGTGGTCGCCGAGGTCGTAGCTACTCGCTCTGCTATTGCAGCACACAATGTCTGATGGTGGGCGAGTATGGGTAAGCTGCGCCTGCATCATCGGGATGCTCCTCGTCCACTCACCGGGAAAGAGCTTCGGTGCTGGCGCCTCCACCCTCGTGGCGGCATCCTCGCTGTAGGAAATGCAGATCGCGCTCCCTCTGTTGTTGCGGCTCTTCTCCGCCTTGCTGAGCAAGTGTTGGCGCACTACAAAAC
>KZ989178.1:0-16777 GCA_003614755.1 Syncephalis pseudoplumigaleata | reverse complement strand
GCTGCTGGTGGTGGCATGGCCATGGAACACATGCTGCGATAAGACATGGAGAAAATTCTTTTGCCGCATCGTGCAACTTGGAACCGGCTTGCGCGCCCTCCATCAGCAGCCCACCGTGGCCGACTGGTTTGAGCGCGGCATGAGTGCGGCACAGCCGGAGGCATCCTCCTTCCAGGTTAACATTGCCTACGGGGCTGTTTCAAGTGGCTGACCAGTAAAAGAGTGAACGAGAGCGAGTGAGAGCGAGTGAGGGGAGAGTGAGAGAGCGAGTGTGGATGGCACTATTTGTTCGGCACATGGACTGGTCTTGCGCGTGTTACGGCACTTCTGCCTATGGCCATGCAGTAGGCGTCCGTGCTCAATTCGGCAAATGTGCACGTTTGTCCATTCCATATCATCCCACCGTGCATGGCGGCATCGCCTTTTCCCGTATGTGTAATACAGCGTGCACATCGCGGCAACTTGCAAGCGATATTACGTAGGCCGTGGCGGGATGCGCTGCCGTGATCGCTGCAAATCCAGCTGCATACGGCAGGCGGCATTGCTCGTCGCAAGCGAGCATCAGCCATGGCGGGATGCGATGATCAGCGATGGCACGGATCGCTCTGCGGAGGAAGATCAGCCTGCGCGGTAATGGCGGCTGCCGAGACACCCTCTCCAAAACAAGGCAGCGAAGAGTCGTGGTGCAACCGCGATATAAACGGCAGTGGCATCCATCTGCGCAAGATAGCCTATACTGCGCGATGGAGGAGAGAGGGGAAGGAGGCGGAGGCGGCGTGCTGCGCGCCGAATAAGCTTCAAGACAGGTTTGCGTCGACAATGCCGGTGCACGCGCGGCCATCAGCATGCACCTCAAGAGAGACATTGTTTTGGTCTTTTGTCGAGCTAGTATGCCCAACTTGGGCCATGCTTGGTTGAAACGGCAGTGGCAAGCACGGCCAGTCCGAGGATGGCCAGCCAAGTATAGCGAGGCAATGCATGCAAACGGTGCTGCTATGCCACTGAGAGCAGCATCAATGGCATCCAGTCTATGCGAATGATGGTATGGTGGCTAGAGTAACATTTTATTTATGCAGAAGCATGCCGAGCAGCCAGTGCTCCATCCGCCATCTATCCGCTAATTACATTGCAGGCTTGATCATGCCGACTTGCCGCTTCTCGCGGCGGATGCGCGCGCGCTCCATCTGCCACCGGTGCCAGAACACGCCGCCTGCGGCCAAGGGCCAGATGAGCGCGAGGAAGAGCACCGCCGACACCTTGTTGACCCCGGGCGTGACGATAAGCCAGGTGGCGCCGATGCCCCACAGGTAGGAGCCGATGGCGCCGGCGCAATAGTAAAGGATGAGATGGCGCAGTGCCTTCTGCAGTCGGTGGATGGCGCTGGCGCGCTCCCTTGTCTCAGCATCGCGCGCTTCACGGGCGGCAAAGGAGGCATCCGATGCGTTGTCGGATGTGTCCTTGAAGGCGGACCCATCGAGAGCCGCAAGCTTGGATGCCGATGCGCCCTCGAGCGGGCCAGCCGTCTCGGGCTGGCGATGGTGGCTGTCCACTCGGGTGATGGCGTGTGGCGAGAATGTGTCGCTGTTGGGCGGATGCGGGCACTGGCTCGATTGCAGGAGCTTGGGCGCGAGCTGGCGCAGCAGTCGCGAAAGCACCACGGCATAGTAGCCGTAGAGGATGCCCAGCGCCACGAACACCGTGCCGAGCGTGCACCACGCCATCCGCAGGTAGTGCAGATAGCCGGTCCAGTCGCGGGCTCTGCCCTTCATGCCCGCCACCAGCGAGAGCGCAGTTGGCAGGATCGTGCCCACCACGCCGAGGACCACGAGGGCGGCCAGGGCCAGTACGCGGGTGGAGCGATGATGCGACGCGATATTGCGGTGGTGCGATGGGTCATCGTTATCGTCGCCAGGCGGTAGGCGGCCGATGGTCAGCTGCACGGTCTCGACGATGCCGGCGGCAAAGAGGAGCGTGGCCCAGAATCCCGGCAGCATCGACATCATGCTGGTGAGTGTTCGTGCCTCGAGCGACGGGATGATGTCGTACGCGCACAGCGTGTTGTGGATAATGCGGCAGCCCAGGAAGAGCACCGAGAAGATGCTGACCGGCCTCAATGGCTGGCTGATGAAATGGCGCATCCGCTCGCCGATGCTGCCGGCAAACGACGTCTCGCTGTCGGCCATTGCGGCGTAGCGCGTGATGATGTAGACGCCCCAGAAGAAGACGCACAAATGGACGAGTGTGCCGGCAGCATAGATGATAAAGTAGGTGGTGGCATCGTTGCAATGGCTGATGTTGATGTTGTAGTCGCAGTAAGGCGCATAGGGTGGAGGCACCGGGAACTTCATGCTGTGGCGAGTCGGATCGAATGGAATCGTGAGGAGTGTCCGGCTAATGTAAGCGAGATCGACCAGCGATGCAAGCTAAAGAGGATAGATGAAAGGGAGAAATGAGATGAGATGAGAGAGAGAGAGGGCAATGCAAGAATGAAGTTGTATGTTGCGCATAGGGAGAACCGTTAACAATGGTTGCTGTTGCTGTTGTTGTATGGAACCAGCCAAGTTGTCTAGACGTAGCAGACATCCGAGCAGTCGTATCGCCGCTTTAAAAGCAAATCGCGCAACAATGTGACTGCCACTGGGCGGTAAACTGGTGTGGTCAGAGACTGAAACGCCATGATTGTGCATGCTCCAGACAGGGCTGTGCCTGTTTGTGGGCGCCATTGCTTTGTTGCCATTGCTGCATTGCCTTCAATCGGGAGCAGCGAGTTCATTTGTTATGCACTGAGGTGTTTCGTCAACAATCGCAGGACAATAGGCGGATGGTCATTGAGTATTAGAGCATGCGTTGTGGATGCTTTATTTCCCGGTCATGTCTGCCACATCATTCCACGGCACGTATGGCACCGATGCCGATACTCCGTTTGTTGCCGATGGCCGCTGTATGAGAATATCGCCGAATCCACCGATGAAACAGGACATAGCATCCGCTTGCCTTCCAGCTGGCTGGCTGGCTGCCTAGCTACACGGCGATCACGATGATGGCACAAGCCAGGCACTATTAATAGGGTGAAACATGCATCATTGCGCCTATCTTCCGGCTACTACACGCTGCTGCTGCTGCTGCCGCCTCGAGCAACGACAGGCTGCCAGACGATTACACTAGCATTGAGCTTGGATATCGATCAAATAAAGCCATCGATGCTGCACTCAAATAAGCGACATGCATGCATGTGTGTGTGTGTGTGTAGGATGAAGAGCAAGGATGACAACGACGAGAATAGATGAAGGCAGCCATTGCGTTTATTACGCGTGTTTTTCCATTCCTCAACGTATGCTCCTGCACCTTACCAACCCCACTACCACGACACTTTGACGATTGTCGGCATAGCTTCAGCGACGGCAACAGTGGCTGCACCTGCGCTGTGATAGCTTCTACTAGACGGTGCGCGCGTGCGTGATAGAGCTGCTGCTGCTGATCGCAGGAACAAAGCCGCATACTGATGCGGGCCTAACTTATGCACCAGAATCTCGCACGATCCTTACTGTCACGCGCGTCTTTTGCTCATTTCTCGTTTTCTCTTTGTTGTTTTACTACTACTGCCAGTACTACTACTACTAGTACTACGGCGTCCTTGCGTCGTTTCTCTTTGTTCGCCCGACAAAGCGCCAGTCTCTGCGATCGTCGTCCCTGCTTGACCGGCCGGCCAGCTGCCGCAAAAGCGCTATCACCACCACTATACTCTCGGATAGCCAGCAGCCGTTTCTTCGAGCTATTCCCTATGGCGGCGCGCAAGCAAACGCAAATTAGGTGGGTAGGGATAAAGGGCGGCAGCAGTAGGCCATGGCGCTTATGTCGCGCTCTACAGCTCGTTCTTCAAGCACACGGCTGCTTCTGACGAGGCGGACACGACGAAGAACGAGCCTGCCTCGCCTAAAAAGCCGTCGCGCACCAGTAGCAAGCAGAAGCCAGCATCGAAGGCAGCCAAACGGTCGCCTAGCAAGGAGAGAAAGTCCAAGTCGGATAGCGAGAGTGATGTCGATATCAAGAAGGAAAGGCCAAAGAGAGCCAAACGGTCGCCTAGCAGGGAGAGAAAGCCCAGCTCGGATAGCGATGAGCCGGTGAAGGCACCAGGTAAAGCATGAGGGCATGGCATGGCATGGTGCACTGACTAATGAACACTATGCATAGCGGAGAAGCGTCGCAAGCTTGGTCGGCGCATATCGTCCAGGAGCAGCTCAGAGAGCGAATCCGAAGCGGCAGCAGCGACGACAAAGCCGATGGAGGTGGAGGAAATGACGCCATTGAAGGAGAACATGGAGCAGCTGTCGATCGAGTCGGCGATGGCGAAGGATGGTGAGGCGAGCAAGCCAACGCAGACAAAGAAGAAGACGAAGCGATATTCAAGGTGGGACAATGGATGGACCCTAATGTGACACGGTCATGGATGTGAGCATGCTCACATCAACGCTCCTCTTTTTTCTCGTTCGTGTAGATTGGATCGGATGAATCGCCCGAGATCCCGCGCAACATATCGGAAGAGGCACAGGACTTTCTCAAGGATACATTCAATCTGTAAGTGCAATGCGCATAGGATGGATGAGGTAGCAATAGGGCAGTTACTAATGCGTATCGTACGATGCTGCAGTGACACGGAATGCCGCCCTACCGCCAATAAGCTGTTGCAGCATGCATTTGTGTCCACAGGCGCGCATGCCAAATGATCACCTCCCTCCCGCTTTCCCTCATTTCCCCTCTTCCTCTTCTTCCCTTTGGCTACTATGCTTAATTGTGCTATTGCTTCTATTATTACTGTTACCGCTGCCACTGCCACCGCCATCATGCGCGTTGTGGTCGTTGCTTGCCCTTAGAAATAAACTACCTTGGCTGTTTCCATCATGCTGCTCCTTCATGTCTTGTATGACCGGTTTGGTAGAGGACAAGTCAGCCGGTTTTCAGCCGGTGTAACCATCATGCATGCCTTGCATGCGATGGGGTGGAATGAAGCCTTTGTTGGCATACAGCAGCGGCAGCGGCAGCACACATGCACATGTCTTCCGCGTGCCCGACGGCCGCTCCATTCTCATTCTCGTTTGCTACATCTTCTACTGTGATTATTCCTTTATTGTCGCCACCACGACATCCTCCGAAGGCTATTGCTGCTAGTTCAGCATTATAAAGCATACTCCCCAGCGCGTCCTAATCCTCTAATACGGGCAGCGTCGCCTAATCCTCCATTGGTTTGCGCCCACTACTATTCATCATCCGTCCACTTGCTGTTTATTCTGGCCACTCCTCTACCATACACTCGCCTCCACATACGCCTACATCCTCTATTACTCTCTCACTCGCTCCATCTAATCACTAGTGCTACTTTTAACTCGTATATAGCTGTTTGTATCAACGGCATAGCGCTCCATTGTAGCTGGCCTATATACAATCAATATCCGTCCACCCATCTCCTCCATTACCGTCAGCATCATTGTCATTATTGCTGCCACCATGCTCAAGTGCCTAGTATCGAGCTGCTTCATGCGCAAGTACGCCCTGCTATCGGCTATGCTCTTTGGCCTATTGCTCGTTGCCTCGTTGCCGGCCATCGAGGCCGCCGTCGAGCCATACCTTGTCGTCGCGGATAAGAGCAAGTATCCCGTGCCCGCGCCCGTCATAGCCACGAAGCCCGGCAACTACAGCGACATCAAGGTTTGCGCCTACGCCGAAGGGCTCGAAAGCAACCGGACGGTCGTCAACGACAGCTGCGGCAAGCGCAACTGGCGACCGGGCCAGGCCTGGCGCTTCGACAAGGCGTTCATCGGCTACCAGCCAGTGCGCATCGGCCACAATCTCTGCATGGACATTGTCCAACCTGTGGCGAAAAGCATGGTCAAGGTGAACGTGTGCCCGGAAGACTCGAATCGAGTGGAGAAGCGCCAGCTGTGGCGCATCAGCTGCAACCAGGCCGAGAAGTGCTGGTTCCACAACCTGCTCACCAACTACTGTCTGACCGCCTCCTACACCGAGCAGGAGTTCTTCATCTCCGAGTGCACGCAACAGTCAATGGACAGCCCGCAGCTGTTTATCTTTCAGAAACCCAAAAACGCCGACTTTGTAGTCAATCTACGCGGCGTCGTCTACTAGAAAATGACCCTCCCATATAGCTTACTTATTTGCCATGCCACACCATCACCATCATCTCCATCATCTCCCTCTATTCAGTTTATCTTCTTTGCCGCCACGGCAATAAACAATCGCATACACACCATGACCGACGACTTGACCCGGCTCGTGCACGTGGACACGAGACATGGCTTGTGCCACATTGCTTCTCCTTCATGGCCATTACCTTTATTACTGTTACTGCTGTTATTGTTGCTGTTGCTTTGTAGCAACGATGTGGCCGATGTGCGGCTGTCGGTTTAGCGTGTGCAGGATGCGACCACGTCTGCGGCACATGCGTTGTGTGCGCATGGCATGATTGGTCGTGCCTGCAGATGTACATCCGTCAAGGGCATTCCATGCCGCCTAATGCAAAAGACATCATTCATACCGCATGGTCGACATCTACGCAGTGATGCCGCTGCTGATGACGATGCGGTTGCCTGTCGACGAACAAAGCAAGCGGTACATGCACGCGTGTCTATGGATGTGCACGTCGTGTGTGTGCGTGTGCGTGTGTGCGCGTGTGCTTGTATGTGCGTGTACATGTGCTTCTATGACTACTATCACTGCACAGAGCAGCACAGAAGCATGAAGAAGGGACGAGCAGCGCGTAGCGGGCAAGAAGTCAAATAGCGCCAATGTGGCCGCGCCGTCTTGTCCTGCTGCTCTTCAGCTTGCCCTTATTTCCTTACTCTTCCCAAATAATCCATTATCCAGCGTTGCATGTGCCACTCTTATGGTCAAACATAGTAGGAGTCGTTCCATTATCGCCCGATAACCCAACAAGTACTCGTGCGTCGCCGGTGGCCTTATCGCTCTACGTTTGGTATGTGCATGTGTGTGTGTGTGTGTGTGCGTGGCGTGTGGTGCGTGTGTGCGTGTGTGGATGTGGATGTGGTTCACGCTTGCCAGCCTCGGTTTCTGCCCGCTTCTCTCTCTCTCACTTACCACATAGTGCTCGCACTCTACATACAGTCTATACCTCCTCCTCCTCCTCCTCCTCGGCTGAACTACTCGCCCTCTTTGATACCTTCTCTGGCCTGGCCGCTTACCGTGCTATCGCCGCCTTGAAGTGTCCGCACTCGCATTCTCGCTCTCACTATTGACCAGCCACGACAGGCATAACAAGGTGCGTGGCGGATAAGAGCGAGTGCAGTCAACGGAAGCCTATGCTTCGCTGCACCATGCTCTATGGCGAAGATGAGCGGCTTGCACGAACAGGCAGACACGCAATTGCTAACACTACGACGGCAGTGTAGTCTAAAGCGCGCATTATCGACAACATGCCGCAAGTAAGATACCACGTCGGCTTACTGACCGGTAAGGGAACGGGGGAGAGGCATCGACGAAGGCCACCTTGGCGCATCCATCATCAATGCTCACACGAACGATGCTGGCATCCATGCGCGCGCCCACAGTGAGCGACAGCGTGTTCGCCCAGCAAGCCGTCGATGAAACTGGACCGGCCGTCGCCGCGCTGCTAACCGAAAACAACGACGAAAACAGCCACTGGCTCATCACGGCGCGCTCGTGCGTGCCCGACGATGCCGACCAGATCCAAGGCACGATCAAGCTGTGGACCGGCCATCGGAAGCTCGATCTTGTCCTTACAAATGGCGGCACTGGGTTTGGCCAGCGCGATGTTACGCCAGAGGTGAGTGCTGCTGCTGTGCATCATCTAGCATTAGCATCAGCTAAATATAACAACAATCTGGCTATGCTTGCTCATGGCGATGCTGCCTTATTATGCAGGCTATACAGCCGCTGCTAACAAAGGTCGCGCCCGGCATTACCATCGCCATGATCACCGCCAGTCTGCAGGTGACGCCGTTCGCCGCGCTTTCGCGTCCCATCTGCGGCATTCGCGGCAACACCGTGATCATCACGCTGCCCGGCTCGCCCAAGGCCGCGCTCGAGAATCTCTCGGCCGTGCTGCCCACGCTGCCGCATGCGCTGGAGCTGGCGCGTGGCGCAACCACCTCGCGCGCAGCCCACGACGCACTCGCCAATCCCGCGATGCCGGCCGGGCCTGGATCGTCGCCGGCGGCGCTTGCTCCTGCCGCCACTGCCGCCTACGGCTCCATCCGCCTTCCGTCGCATACCATCCTCGGCACGCTGCCGCGTCCATCGCATGCGGCCAATGTTGGCGGCTCGCTGCCGCGCTCCATCAGCCCGATCCCGCAGCTGGGCCAGAGCCCGCGCGCCCTTACCTCGCCCGGTAAGTGGACATGGATGTCACGAGCGCGACACGCTACTTACCCCTCCCCCTCCCCCTCCACCCTCTACCGCCGCGTGCCAGCCAATCGACTGCGCGTCTCGCCCTACCCACTGACGCCGGTGGGAGATGCACTGGCGTTGGTGCGCGAGTTCGCCAAGCGCCTGCCGCCCATCAATGTCACGCTCAGCACGAACATTGCCGGTGCGGTGGTGGCCGAGGACATCCACGCGCGCGAAGCCGTCCCAGCCTACCGCGCCTCGACCATGGACGGCTATGCCGTGAACGGTACGTGTTGCCGGTGCCCATAGTCGTCACCATCGCCATCATCGCCATGCGGACGCACTAACCTTACTGCCATGCATGGCCGGCCACCTTGCAGCCGCCGATAGTGTCGGCACCTTCCCCGTCTTCGAGTATGTTGCGCTGGCGGGCACCGAGCCGCTGTCGCTGCCGAGCGGATACATCGCCCGCATCGCGACCGGCGGCCCGCTGCCCGAGGGCGCCAACGCGGTCGTGCCCATCGAGCACTCGAAGCTCGTCAAGGCGTCGAGCGACAACCAGGGCGAGGATCTCGTGGAGCTGTCGCGCGCCGTCAAGCCCGGCGAGAATGTGCGCGAGATCGGCACCGACGTGCAGAACAACGAGGTGATCCTCCACACGGGCGACGTCATCTCGGAGGTGGGCGGCGAGGTGAGCCTGCTGGCCGCCAGCGGCGTCGGTCAGCTGGCCGTCTATCGCCGTCCCGTCGTCGGCATCATGTCCACGGGTAACGAGGTCGTCGACGTGGGCGCGAGCGGCCCGCTGCATCTCGGGCAGATCCGCGACGCCAACCGCCCCTCGCTTCTGGCGGCCGTGCGCGCGGCCGGCTTCGAGTGCGTCGACCTGGGCGTGACGCCCGACCATCCCGACCACATCGAGGCCGGTCTGCGCAGCGCGCTGGAGCGCGTCGACGTGCTCATCACGACGGGCGGCGTCTCCATGGGCGAGGCCGACATCCTCAAGTCCATCCTGGAGACGCGGCTGCGCGCGACCATCCACTTTGGCCGCGTGCTCATGAAGCCCGGCAAGCCCACGACATTCGCCACCGTGCCCGGCCGCACGCCCTCCGACCCGACCAAGCTCGTGTTCGCCCTGCCCGGCAACCCGAGCTCCGCGCTCGTGACCTTCCACCTCTTCGCGGTGCCCGCCCTCCGCCGCATGGGCGGGCTGGCCAAGCCCGATCACACCGTGCTGCGCGTGCGGCTCACGCACGACATCCAGCTCGACTCGCGCCCCGAATACCACCGGGCAGTGGTCACGGTCGCCGAGGATGGCACGGGCTTCGTGGCCACCAGCACGGGCGAGCAGCGCAGCAGCCGGATGGCCAGTGTGCGCGGTGCCAATGCGCTGCTGCAGTTGCCGCTGGCCAGCGACCAGGCGCGATCACTCAGCAAGGGCGATCTAGTGGAGGCGCTCATTATCGGTCGTATCTAGCTTTTATTCATGTTGTTGTTGTTGTTACGGATGAATCACTTTTTATTCTAGTGCTTAGCAATAAACTGTATCTAATTGATTCAAACACTCGATAAGGACGCAATGTTCATCATTGCCTGCTCTATTGTTTGTCATCCACCTATCCATGCGTGCAGTTGCTTTATTTCTATGCCTGGCATCCATCGACGTCATCACCTTCTAAGTAATGTACTTACATCCCAGCCGATTGGAAAGCCACCTTTCTTATTAGGAGTGCAATGAGCATGATAGCGACAAATCAAGCATCATTCCTTGTATGTGCCGACGCTTTCCCTCCTTCCTGGTGCATGCTCAAACATTCGACTCCGCGCTCGTCCACCATTACAGGAATGCTGGGCGGAGTACGCCTTGTACTTTCGCTTTCCTACTCATCCGACACGGCTGAGTGCTAATTGTCGGCGGCTAAACATTAGGATGCCGTCATTGTCGCGGCCATATTGCTACAATTCAAGCAATTGCCACGCGACACTTCCATATGGATGCTGCCGCCATACCCCGCCATCGGACAAGCAGTATGATGGCGCGCATGCCCGCTCTGCTATATAAATGCCGCATCGCTGCTGCATCCATCTGCGCAGCATTCACCAGTCACGTTGATCGCACCTTCCCCGGAATAGTAGAGCACGAAACAAATAGACACCTACTAGTACGAAACACCGCCCTTGCCACGACCCAACACACAGCACCATGCTCCTCGCAACCAAGACCACACTTGCGGCTGTTGCTGCCATGCTGGCGCTGGTGGCTATGACGCCAGACACCGCCGAAGCCATAAGGTGGCCGTTCAAGACTACAAAGAAGCAGCCACAAGAAGTCAACCTGTCGCCTATACCCGGTCTTCAGCTCAATCCAGCGGATAGGACCATGGGCACGCTGACCAGAGCTCGTGCCATAATACCTGTCGATATCAAATGCTTCTCGGAGCCTTTTCGGTTGCTGGAAAACATGGGAGAAGAAACTGTTGCGGAACTCTATCAAGCAAGTGTACACATTGCTCGTTGCATGCGCACTACTGACCAGCAATTGGATTAGGCTTGCACGAAGTATATGCCGACCGAACCTGCCGACCAGCAAGTGAAGGATAGCCTGTTCTGCCCTCTTGCCCATTACATGGATAAGAATGAAGGAACCTGCTACGTCGTGGAAGCCATCAAGCGTGAACAGGAAATATATTCCAAGCCGCTTATGCACAGTCCTAATAAGGTGGTATGCAGCAGGCTGGATGACATCATAGAAGAGCTAAAGGCCGGTATGTAGTGCAGATGTGCTGAACGCGAGCTTCGTGCTAACATGCCTTGTCATAGTGCATAACCTTGCCAAGAAGCTCGGATGTTATCCGAGCTGGCAGGAGAATGGTAGGTTGCGCATCAGCAAAGGCGCACATGCTTGCTCTCCTTCCCTTCTAACCGTTCGCCTTTCTAGATGTCTTGCTCAATGCAAAGGGCCAGCTGCGCATAGATACCTCGCGCAATCTTTTGTGCAGGAGAGCCATCAACTTGTATAAGCTCAGCCCGACAGCAACGCCATTCGTGAAGGCCGTTGAGAAATTGACCTACGCTCAGCACGCTTTCGTATTCAAGCTTTATGACAAGTGCTTCCCAAAGGAGCATAAGCTGATTGAGCAGATAATGCTTATGGATGAGCTTCCTGCCCTGCCGAAAAGCAAACGTCGGTCGACCCCTGCTCGGGGAATCTAGAGAAGGACAGTGTTGGCATTGCAGGCAGCCCACTCTACTTGCCTGCACCATCCAATAAAGGAATGCTACGTATCATCGATAGCTGTCATATACCAATAAACAATGTCGCCTCTAGCATCATTCATTCATGGATGGCAGAGGAACAGGAAGAAGCAAGCAGCACAATGATGAATTGGCTGCTCTCATTGTCTAGACACGTGGTATGCGGTGCGGTATTTGTCCGTGCCATTTGCCGCCAGCCATTGTCCGCTCACTCTTATTGCATTTCTTGGCCTTTCTCTGCATCCCCGCCCTGCTTCTTGCTGCTTGTCTGCCTGCTTGCATATATCGTGTCTACTCCTCCTCCTCCTCCTCCTCCTTCTTCGCTATCTATCGAGCCGCGTGACCCTGTGTCCTGCTCCTCAACTCTTTCTTTCTCTCTTTCTTTTGTTGCTCGCCAGTTGCATTTCTGTTCATTCCTGCGCTCAACGCTGTATATCGCCTGCACGCCACGCTCACCTCGTGCCCATATCGCCCTTGCTTCTTTGCTTGCTTATTGCCGGCGACAGTATTCTCTCCTCCTCGCTTCCTTCTGTAACGACCTTGAAGTGCCGTCATGTCTGCTGC
The DNA here is from genome assembly GCA_003614755.1 of Syncephalis pseudoplumigaleata. NCBI lineage: Eukaryota > Fungi > Zoopagomycota > Zoopagomycetes > Zoopagales > Piptocephalidaceae > Syncephalis > Syncephalis pseudoplumigaleata. The sequence goes on along the minus strand of KZ989178.1, from coordinate 4,585 downwards.
TGCTGCCCCCTCCTCCTCCTCCTCCACTCGTCCGCCACCTCAGGCCGCCCAGGCCGACTCGAAGCTGAAGCACATGCAGGCCCAAGCCGACGAGCTCAAGCATATCATGAAGGAGAACATCGACCTTGCCGTCAATCGGGGCGAAGACCTCGCCGAAATCGAGCAGAAAGCCGGTAGGTGCACGGCCTGCATCCGGCCTACGTCCACTCACCCGTCGCATCCGCCCGCCGCCAGAGCATCTTAACGAGGCGGCCGGCCAGTTCAAGAAAGGTGCCAAGCACGTCGAGCGTCGCATGTGGTGGAAGGATACGAAGCTACGCCTGATCATCTGCGCCGTCGTGATCATCGTACTCATCGTCATTATTGGTAAGTTGCCGTCATTGCCGCTCATGGATGATGATGATGACGTTCTTCTCTATGGCTCACACACACACACGCACACTCACTACACCGCATCCTTCACCAGTGCCCATTGTCGTCCACAACAATAAGCAAGAAACAGCATAGTCGCCAGGCACGACTGCCCTTTGACTGTGCCATGGCTATACGCAATAAACGACGGATTCAATCATGTATACTGTTTATTATATCGTACTACTATTAGTGGTATCAATGTCTAATGACTGCCATCAGCCAGTCTGAGGCAGGAAATGAACGCGCCAAGAATCTTCTATGCTCTGCGGTGCTAGGACAGTATCTCGAAGGCACTGCCACTGCTCGTTGCGGTCGAGGACGATGATGATGTCGGTTCTAATGATGGGACGTGCGTGCGCATGTGTCCATCCACCGATGACATGAGCAAAGGATCAAGTAGCATCGATTGCTATCGTCGCACACTTACTCGACGCTGGCTGCTGCTGCTGCTTGCGTGGCTTGAGTAGATCGGCCGGCCAGAGAATGTCGCCGGTGGCGCTTAGGGCCACAAGGCACACATCGCCGGCCATGCCCGCCACGACCAGCTCTCGCTTCAGTAGGGTGCGTATGTGCGACCACGGCAGCCCCTCTAGTCGGTCCTCGACATCCGGCATAACGGCCACATCCTCGTCGGTCAGCCTAGTGGGATGATGATCGTATCAATAGCCAGTTAACATGATGCTCTCGTCGCGTGGTGCTATCATCAATCATTACCATTGCAGCTCGAATGGAACCTCGCCGTCGAACGCCTTCTCGACATGCGGCATCAGCTTCTCGCGCGTCATACCGAACTGGAGGTAGCGTATGAGCAGCGCATTCGCCATTGGATGGCGTGGCTGGCGTGGCTCGCCACCATTCTCCTCGCCATTACTAAATCAACAGATAGAGTAAGACACGCGCATGGAATGCATGCTAGCTGCCATCTGTGCCTACCTGCGACCGACCGATGGATTGGGGAAATGGCCGCCCGCCACTTGCGATAGCAACGGCGTGGGCGCGAGCGATAGGCGCGTCCGCCTTACGACGACCGATCGCTTCGGCTCCGGATCGATCGAGGTTGTCTCCATGCTGTAGTGCTGGCACAGCATATGCACGGCCCGTCGCTGGTCCGCCTTCATCGTGGGCAGGTAGAGGGGCGAGGACGACTTGCTATCGAGATACGTGGCCAGATCGATCTCGAGCTTGCGGATGAAGGCGATGTGGTTCTGCGAAAAGGCCACCAAGTCATCCTCGTAGCTATGGGTCGACTCTTGGACGGGCCGGCGGAACTGCTCGATCTGCAGTGCCTCGGCAAGTTTGCGATTCCTGATGAGGCGCGCGCACTCGTCGTCGCAGGCCAGCGGCATCACCACCGGGCTGGTGCCATTGGCCGCGCACTTGCGCGTCTCGGTTAGCCGGCCGCATTCGCAGCTAACGACGATTGATTCCTCGCACGCGACCCGCTCGACCGGACAGATGCTCGGGGCGTGGCAGGGCGCCTGGCAGGCATGCTTGCAGTCGGGTCGACGCTTGCCGCATCGCTGCGTGCACACCGTGTCGCACGGGCCACTATGGCACACCTGCTTGCAGCGATGGCCGCCACAGCCGAGCAGCTTGCCGCACACCTGGCCGCACGTGATCTTGGCGGGATCGCGATAGCACGGCACGTTGCGCACCATCTCCCGACCACACCGACACCGACGCGCCATCAGGTAGACGCAGGGCGGGCAGGCAACGTCGTCCGGATGGCACTCGTGCGGCACCACCGGATGCGGACAGCTGGAGGATGCTCGCGTGCAGGGATAGGGACACTTGGGCAGGGTCACGCCGCAGGCAATGGGCGGGTCGAGACGCGTGCGGCCACATGGACAGGACAGCTCATCGAATGTCGCCTCTACACAGCAGCAGCAGCAATAATAATAATAAAGAGAGCATGCAATCGTAGATTAGTCTATGCTTCTATGTATGCATGCATACATGCCATCGCACTTACCCAAGCACGGATAGCAGTGTCCTCGATGGCATAGCTGCTCGCATCGATGCACGCCGCAGCGTAGACGCTTGCCGCATACATGCTGGCATAGATGCACATCGGGATCGCTCGCATACGTGCAGCATCGCAGATTGCACCGATGCTTGCCGCACTCCTTCAGCTTGCCACAGACACGATTGCAGCGAGGCTGCTCGTCCCCTTGCTGCTGCTGTTGTTCGTGGCATGCCATCGCGATTTGTGATCCATGGCATGCACAGGGCACCTGCACCCGCTCCTCGCAAGGCGGACACTTGCCCGTGTGGCATGGTGCACGGCATGCATGTCCACATACAAGCGGGCGATCGCATGCCTGCTCGCAGGTGGGAATGGGATCCGTGCATGCCGTGCGCGCCGCCTGCCCGTCCATCAGCGACGTCAATGGCCGCTTGCCACACGGACAAGTGGCGACGAGTTCCGGCGAGAAGGGACACGCGACCGAGGCTGCCGTCTCCGCGTGGCATGTCGATTCGCACCGGTGCTTGCCGCAGTCAAACCATCTAGCAATAGTAGGCATAGTGCCAATGAGTGCCATGCATATGGCGTGGACGGTCAAGCAGCAACTTACCGATGGCACTGCTCGCCGCAGCTGTAATAGCCGGTGAATGCATGCTCCGGATGCTCGGCCTCGACCGTATCGCGCGGACTGCCCGTCCCGCAGGCGGCCTCCCGACTATGCCGGCCGCAATAGCATCGCTGCTGCTCGCGCTCGCCGCACGGAGCACACAGGCCGGAGTGGCACTCGCGCTCGCATGTATGCTTGCCGCAGCCGAGCAGCTCGTCGCATATCTCGCCGCACGATATGCCCTCGGGGCGATAGTCGGCACAGCGGACCTGGTAGCTCTCCTTGCCGCAATGGCAGAATGTCGTCGGGGCCATGGCCGCGCACGGCGGACATGGGCCTGGATGGCAGGGCAGGCTGCACGGATGTCGGCAGTCGGGATTCATCTGGCCGCTGCCATTCGCGTCGGCGGCCCTTCGCTGCATGTGGCCGCATGGCTCGCCGCAGCTGTGCGGCATGTGCTCGCGCGAGTACTCGGGGTCGACGTGCTTGCCGCAGAAGCAGCGGTAGTTGCGCGGCTTCTCCTCGCGCGGCTGCTGGCAGCCCGGACAGCGCCATGCCGTCGCGTTCTCCTGCTGGAGCAGGTTGTTGGCCCACTTGCGCACACACTTGAGATGGAACACCGCCCAGCACCGATCGCAGGACCACGTGGCCTGGCGGCGATAGACGACCTCGCAGCAGATCATACACTCGTGCGTATCAATGCTCAGTGTGCGCGTAAGTGTGGCGCGCAAGTCTTCATCACCCGCTGGCTCGGCCATGCGTCGTGGGCGGCGTGGCGGGCGGCGTGCTCGTGGCGGACGCGTACGGCCACGCTGCGCATTGTTGCTGTTGCCGCCTTCATTGCCGGCATCGGAAGCAGCCGCGCTTGTATGGCCGGCGCCCTCCTCTCTGCCACTATCGTCGGGAGTAGCTTCGCCTAGCACGCGGACATGTCGTGTAAGCGAGGCAGCAGTGGCCGCACCTCGTCCGCGTCCACGACCACGTCCACGCGCGTGTCTATGCTGGCGAGAAGGCTGCTCGCCGGTCTGGCTGCTATCGTTGTCGTTGTTGCTATTGGTGGTGGCGGTTGATGCATCGTTGGCCGTGTCGTTCGTCTGGCGTGGTTTGCGCGGCCTTGCTCGATGCCTATCGCGACGACCACGTCCACGACCGCGACCTGCCGTGCTGCTCGTGGCTGCCGTGTCGACCGGTGCTGTCGGTGCGCTGTCGCTTGTCATGGACGGCTGTGCTTGGATAGTATGTGCTGTAGCGAGTGTAGCTGTAATGATAGTAGCTGAATAGGACACGACTAAGCAGCGGACCTCTACTAGATAAATATCGGCGGGAACTAATAAAGGGAATACTAGACTGTAACGATAATGCAGACGGTGCCGAGATATTTGCAGGAATGCTGGGTGGACAAGGGGCAATAACGTGGCACGCAACAGTACAACAGATCCTACTTGCGCACGATCGTGCAAGAGAAGCAAGCAAGCAAGCAAAGGAGTGGAGGAATTAGCGAGGATCTCGCGGTAGTGTAGAAGAGAATCAACGGATACTTGATTACACACACACACACACACACACACACACACACACACACACACACACACACACAC
>KZ989177.1:0-16783 GCA_003614755.1 Syncephalis pseudoplumigaleata | reverse complement strand
ATTCGGTCATGCGATCGTGTAGGTGGGCGCAGATGGCCGCGTGGTTGGCCGGGTCGACGGCGCTGCTTGTTGTCGTCGTCGTCTCGAGCAGGTAGACCGTGCCGCGTTCAATACGGCGCACGCTATCGGCGAGCCTGCACAGCGAGGCGATCTCGGTGGCCTTCGACGACCAGGGCGAGATGGTGCCGGCACGCGGGCACACAACGACGACCTGATATCCATGCAGCCGACCCTGCGCATCGAGTGGCTCGCCGGCGATCAGCGCATCGAGACAGGCACGGGCGGCGTCATGGGTACAGCAGCAACAGCAGCAGTAATGATAGGAATAAAGGAATGTGGCTGTTTATTGATCATAGTTGAGGTGCAACAACGTCATTTGTTATTGTTTTGTGGCTGCTCCATACCAAGTTTGTCCTTCTCGCCTTCTCGCTTCACTGCTACTACGACTACGACTACGACTACTACGTTACTTACTTGGTCATAGTCATGTCGGTGGCCGATCTATTCCGCCAAGGACAGGCGAGCTATCGAGCACTCGAGGATAGTCCGCTATCCTCGGGCGACGCCGAATTCCAAGTAGGACGAGGCGATTGCTATGTGTGTGCCCGTGCGTGAACTAAAGACAAAGGCACACGATTAGCGACAGCTCGAGGAGGCCATAGCCAAGTTCGAGGCGTGTGCGCGCGACGTGCAGGCACTCTCGCTCTTCAGCGATAACGAGACACTCGACGATCTGGCCACGGGTCATCTACGGTCAGTGGCATACTGCGTTGTTGGCCTCGCCTACTGCTCACCGCCATATTCGATGTATGTAGATTTGTCCTCTTGGATGCCTACCTTGCTGAGTTGACGATAAAGCGCACGAACCAGCGGGACAGCGATCCAAGCAGCGGTGCACGGCAGCGACAAGCGATCCTCGATGCCGCGACAGTAAGCATCGCGGTGTGGCGAGTGCGAACATGTTGCTAATCGCATCGCAATATGGCTAGCGACACATACGGGCCTTTCTCAATCTATGCGATAACTATGGCCTGATAGCAGAGGAGGTAAGGCGAAGAGGGCGAAGAGGAAGGGAGACTGAGGGCGCTGCTGACCTTGATGTGTAGGAGAAGCAGTATATCGAGCGCATTGTTCAAGGGCAAATGTTCAAGTCGAGCGGCACATCATCGGGAAAGACAGAGGCGCTGATGGATGCGGCCAAGCGACGCGAGGAAAAGATCGAGCGCTACAAGCGGGAGAAGGCAGCGCGCGAAAAGATCGATGTAAGCATGCATGCACCCATATATGCATGTGTGTATAGTTGTAGAGTGGTGCAGGCTGACGAATAAGGATGGGCTAGCAATTGCAACATCAACTGGAACGTGCCGGCGAGGACGATGTCGATGCCGACACCGATGCATTGGATCGGTCGCTGATACTGGCATTGATCCAGCTATTTATACAAAAGGCCGGCGAGCATTTGCAGAGCATTGAGCAGGAGCGAGAGATGCTCAAGATGATGCTCGACCGTGCAGCGGACAGTCGGTTCAAGGCAGACGATGCTAGCCAACTGGACAAGCGAGCACCGTCGTCGTCCATGATGGCCAATGCACAGGGGCCACTGCTATCATCGAGTGGACAGGTGTGTGTGTGTGCCTGCAGTGGCCATGTTTGCATCGATGCTGATGAATGTCTTTGCGCACATGCCTCTACTCCATCTAGCCATTGCGGCCATTTGTCATTACGAGTCAGCGAGAGCAACTGCGCCAGAATGTGTTCCGCCCGGGATGGCGTCTGCCTACCATGTCGATCGACGAGTATTTGGAGCAGGAGCGAGAGCGGGGCAATATCATCGAGGGTGGCGGGTAAGCCATGGAGAATGCGATGGCCATGGATGCTGATGGGCATGGCGTGCATCGTGCCTGCGGATCATAGGGCTGAATCGGCCAAGAAGACGGTCATCGACGAGGACAACGAGGCGGAAGTGGATGCAAAGACGTACAAGGATCGCGAGTGGGACGACTTTAAGGACGATAACCCGCGTGGCTGGGGCAATAGGAAGGGTAAAGGCTAATGGAGAAGCAGAAGAAGCAGAAGCAGAAGCAGAGAGTATCCGTCATGTTCATGTTGGTCTAAGCGGCCATGCTACTACGAGTGCATTTGGTTTATTGGGAATAAAGAAAGCAGCTAGGCGTGTGTATGCCTATATGTTTTGCCACAATTGTTGTACAAGCATTCTTCCTGTCAACTCATGAATGGTGTCACAGGCAGCCTTCCATCCCTCGCCGACCTGGCCCATGCTCTCCTATTGCATCCTCTCTGCTTAGCAGCAGTAGTTATTGTTGTGGCATACTCTACTGCATTACATGCGGTGTAACACACGTAGAATGCTGGGCAAATGGCCTGGTGCAACCTCAAGAGAGAAAAGCGTGATGGTGATGGACGGACCAGACCGACCGTTACAGCGATAAGCTCTGGTGGAATAAAGAGAGAGAGAGAGAGAGAGAATGGAAGGAAGGGAGCATGTGCTTCCTCAAGGACCGCATGCATCTGTGTTTCATGATATGCACGGAGCGTTTCAAGGTTGCATCCAATTCAAAGGATGTCGCCCGCTCCAACACAATGATACTACCCGTCGGCATATGCACAGCATCCTGGCATGCGGTCGGACACACTCGAATGATGCTGCGTTGCTGATGCTAATAGTCTCTCTCTCTCTCTCTCGTGCTTCGCAATGCCCATGTACCACTGCTGTGCATCGCGCCCGTCCACCGTCTTGCTTTGTCACACATGTTTGCCTATTTGGTCGCCATCGCCAATGCCTTTGCCATAAAAAGTCCGATGAAATTCAAACTCCGTGCTGCATCGACATCCTTGTTTACTTGCTCTTATTCATTCATTCTTGTTTACCATCTTGCTTACTAGCTTACTTGCCTACTTGCTTGCTTGCTTGCCTGTTCTATACTATCATCTCCATCTCGCACTGTTGCCGCATAGCAAGGCCGCGCGAATATGGAAAGACCGCCTGGTCTGCATAATACATCCGCCTCACCGTCATGCGCCCCGCCACATCCGCATCGTCGCCGGCGCTGTCTTCGTCTGCCGATGTTCCCGAAATGGAAGCGCCCGCTCCAACGGCTTTTCCGTCTGCCGTTTGCACGACGTGAAAAATCCCCGCCAATGCCGGCCAGCACGACAGCGCCCACTCTCCCGGCAATGTCGTTCAGTTCCTCGCGGCGCGCAGCCTATTCTCCGACATCGACGACGATAAGTCGCGTCACGACCCGCGATGCCGACGAGGATCGAGTGCCGGCGAACAGGCCAAGAAGCGTGCCCTTGCTAGAAGCAGCAGCAGCAGCAGCAGCAGCAGCAGCAGCAGCAGCGCCATCATCGCCTTTGTCGACAGAGGAGAAGCAAACGCTCAGGCGATCGCGCTGTCTTCCCTGTCTGCATGCTGTGTCTGTGCTTCGTCGTATCCACCAGAAGATGCGTCTCTGTCGTCCCGCCAACCGTCGCGCTGCTACCGCTACGTTCAATGATGGTCCGCGCAGCACTACGACATCCACGATTGCGTCCGTCATGCGAACGCCGTCGCTGCCCACACTGCGTCTGTTTCCAAGTCGATACACGCTGCGCGCACGACGCGAGCAGCAAGCAGCATCGGCGGCTCCCTACTCCATGCCGAATGTGGTGGAGCTGCTGACGCCCGAGGTCTGGCGGCTGATACTGCGCCATTTGGACGGGCGCACAGCCGTGCGTGTGTCGCGTGTGTCGCGCTACTTCCGACCATTGATCGCGGACGACCAGGAGCTATGGCGCCACCTGTACCTGCGAGCATACGCGCTGCACGACGACACGGAGAAGGAGCTGCTACGCTGGACGATCGCCCATTCCGACGACAGGCTGGCCGGCCCACGATCCTCCTCTGCGGCAGCGACGGATCAGCCACCATCACCACTATCAGCATCCGACGCGGATCGTGTCGTGCTGCGCTGGCCGGCCGACGTGCCGGATGAAGCACTGCCCGCCACGCAGGGCAACTGGCGTCGACGCTTCGCACGTCGTGCCCGCCTTGAATGGTGCTGGCGACACCAAGTCTTCGTGCGACGCCAGCTGAACTTGGCCGACTCGGCCTCGCGGCAACTGCGCGCCAGACCCATAGCCGCTGGCGCCTGGGGCACGCTGCTCTGCCTGCAGGACAATGACCGAGGCCAGGGCCAACTACTTTTTATTCTTGTACCAACAGAGCCCATGCCACTGCCATCCCACCAGCATCAATGCCACCACGCGCCATCTGTCCCGCCCAAGCTGCTTCTGCTCGACGGCCCGCCCTTTGGCGATCTCGACCAGCCGCTCATTAATGGACGCTTTATCGCCACCTGCGGCACGATACAGCCGGATAATCCGAGCGAGTCGCACACGCCAGCACGCTGCCTGATCGTGTGGCGTATTGGCCATGCCGCTCCCGTGTACCGCGCCGACGTGCAGACCTACGCGCAAGTCGTGGATCTCCGCGACGCCTGGCTCCTTTTGCGCGAACGGGCCGATGCCACCGATGCCTGGCAGTATACGATGCACCATTTGGAGGGCAGACATGCGGTGTCGCAGCCGTTCACCGCCTCCTTCGGCTGCCACATCCAGCGTGCCACCACAACGAGCGCCGTGCTCTTCCACGCACGCCTACTCGATGCGGCCACGACTGTCGCCAGCCACGACGGCAACGCAGCCAGCATCGTGTCGTGGACGGACAAGGGCCAGTGCGCGTGGAGGCTGCTTCGCTTTGCGCTATCGCCAGCCGACACGCCCAACATCACGGTGCAGCCGAGCGGCGAGAGCGGCCGCTTGACGGTCGTGGGACGTGCCGGCCATTACCAGGGACGACGGCGCACCCTTCGACACGGCGACCACCGCGCGGCACTCGTCGAATTGGGCATGTCGGCCGACGACAACACGGCCCTCGAGGTGACGCTGCTCGATCTGCGCCAGTGTCGCATGCTACGCCGGGAGCGATTCACCTCGGCCGCCTGCACCGCCGGCATGGCGGCAGCAGCCACCGCCGCAGCGGCCTACAGCCACTTGGGGCCCGATGGCAATGACGCCATGCTGGATGTGTCGCCGTGGCAGCTGGCCCCGCCCCTCCGCTCGCCGCCCATGCATCTTGTCTTCTCGCGCGGCGTTATCGACCGTCGCTACCGGCCGCCACTGGCCATGGACGATCCGGCCGTGCAGCTGCACCGACGTCTTCTCGGCCGTCTCCACGTCCACTACGAGCACCCCATGTCGCACGCCTCCCATCCGGTGGAGCATGTGACCGCCCTATGTATATACGACGCGCACACGGTACAGGCATCGCTAAGCGACGACATGTTCATGCCTGGCAGCGGCAGCGGCAGTCATCATGGCGCGGAAGCATCCGCATCCTTCTCCTACGGCTACTACCCGCAGCAACCGAGTGCCGGCGATGTGCCGCGTCGCGTAGGCCGACTGTTGCTTCCTAGCCATGTACTACTGCGGCATCTGGTCACATCGTGCGTGCATGTGGCGTATCTGCAGCCAGAGTATGCCCTCCTACAAATCATTCAGTTTGCTTAATATCCACTTCTTTCCTCTAACTAATGAACATACAAATCACCACGATAGTCCACTTGTGCCCAAATGTCAGCATGTGCACCATGTACACTGGATAGTCGTCACCAGCCGCGTAGCACAGCAATCCTTGGCGTGCTCTCATTGCACTGCCTCGAGCATTTGCTTGCCATCTAGATGGCTTGCATGGTACTGCTGCTGCTTGTTCGACATAATGGGCAGCCAACACATGGTGCGCTACCATTAATGAACATTGGCACAGCTGAACCAACAGCTATTTGGTATAAAGCAAGGCGTACGAGCATATTGCCGAAAAGCTCCTTACTCCTCCTCCACGACGAAGCATCTAAGCGTCGCTATTGGAATCTGCACACGCTGAATAAACATAGCCATTCACTATGCCATCCGCACGTTGTTATTATCATTTGTAGGGACACAATGAGTGAATGATGATGATGATGATGATGGTTCCAAAGATGTGTTCGCCGGTCATTTATTACAACATACAGTTATTGGAATGCTGGCGGCAGTTGCCAAGAGCTACTGGAAAGCAAGTAGGCCGGAAGGAGCACCGTACGCGGAGGCAGCCGGCTGGCCATTGGGACGACCCGCCAAGCGCTGGGCATGCGGCGGGACATAGGCGCCGGACGTGCGCGGCTGCTGCTGTTGCTGCAATGGTGGCGATCCTCCCTGCTGCTGCGCCGCCGACATCATGGACGCAAGCTGGTGCTGCGGTGGCGAGTACTGCATCGATGGAGGAAAGTTACCGGCCAGGCCGGCCGATCCCAATCCTTGCTGTTGCTGCAAATGCTGGAGAATCTGCTGCTGGAGCTGCTGCTGGTATTGCTGCTCCTGCTGCTGCAATTGCTGTAGCTGTTGCAATTGCTGCGGCGATAGCTGCTGCGCCTGCTGAGGAGGTGGCAGCACGCCTTGCTGGCCATAGCCTTGGGGCAAGGCTTGTTGCTGCTGCTGCTGCTGCTGGTGTTGCTGTTGCTGTTGTTGCTGGTGGTGTTGCTGCTGTTGCGGCGACGTGCCATTCAGCTCGGCCGCAATAGCCGCCGCAAGCATGGCCTCCTCTTCGTCGGCAGCGAGGGCAGCGAGGGCCGCCGCCTCCTCCTCCGTGTACTGCGCCTGCCACAGGCCGTACTCGGTGCCCGGAATCGTCTGCCACAGGCGGATCGTGCCGTCCTCCGAGCCGGTGGCGTACACCTCGCCGTCGGGGCTGTAGCTGACCGTGTGGACCGGGCCGTGGTGGCCCTTGTACAGCTCCAGCTCCTGGCCGGACGCCAGGTCGTAGACGCGCACCCACAGGTCCGAGCTGGAGCCGACGACGAAGCGCGCGCGCGTCGGATGCAGCGTCACGCAGCTCGCCGCGAAGGTCATGTTGATCGTCTTGACCAGCTCGTAGGTGTCGGCGTCCCAGAAGTAGACGGCCTTGCCCGCCGTGGCGCTAATGACCGCGCCGTCGCTCGACAGCTCCACCGAGGTGACCGGGTCGGGCGTCTCGAGCACGTGCGACGACTTGAGCGTGCGCAGGTCCCAGATGCGCACGCCGGGCTCTTCGGCATGGGTGATCAACACGCCGTGCCACTGGTCCCAGACGATGCCCTTGATGGTCGCCTCGTGGCCCATGGCCAGGCGCGGGGCCGCGTCGGGCGTCGTCAGATCGTACATGCGCACGACCTTCTCGTGGCCGCCGGTGACGACGTAGCGGCCGTCCGGCGAGATGTCGACGGCGCGCACGATGTGCTTGTGCTGGAAGGTGTGCAGCACCTCGCCGCTGAACGTGTCCCACACCTTGGCGGAGAAGTCGGCCGAGGCGGTGACGGCGCGCGAGGCGTCCATGTTAAGACGCGCGCACCACACGGCGCCCTTGTGGCCCTTGAACGTGCCGATCCAGTCGCCCGTCGCGCCAATGCGGAGCATCGGATTGCCGTCCTTGCACGCGCTGATCAGCAGGTAGCTGCCGTCCTCGAGCACCGGCGAGAACTGCAGCTGCACCACCGGCCGCGTGTGGCCGGAGCAGGTAAGCGGGATCTGCTTGATGCCGCCGTTGCCGGTGTTGATGGGGCCGCCGGGATGGCCGGGCACCATGGAGGGCGCGTTGGATGCGCGGCCGCTGTTCGAGGGCGAGCCGTAGCTGTCGGGGTTGCTGGCCGCCTGGCCGTAGCTGGCGTTGCGCTGGTGGGTGGGCGACGGCTGGCGAAGCGGCGGCGTGCGCTGACGACCGGGCGACTGCTGGCGCTGTGGCGGGCGATAGGGCATCATGTTGGATGAGTAAAAACAAGTAAGCGACTAGCGCCGAGGAGACAAATATAGGTGCAGGAAAATCAACGAATGACTAGCTTATAGCTGCGAGAATGAGAGAGCGAGAGAGAGCGAAGCAGATGATGGCTATGGATTATATATATATATATATAGAGGAGGGAGGAGGAGAGATGGTCTTGCCGTACTAGTGGTAGTAGTAGTAGTGGTAGTCGTGGATGATTATGACAATGAACTGGAAGCGCACAAGTATGCGTGATGTGTTGTAAATGCGTGGAAACAATGTCTAGCAAAAGGATAGTATATGCGGATAGAGAAAGCAAGCACAAAGCTTAATGCCACCTCAGTGCCAGGATTACACCACTGTGTCAATGGTAGGAATGCTGGCCGGAAGAGGATGGGATGGGATGATGGTGGTGGTAAGGAGAGAGAGAGACGTTCAAATTCGTAGCACAAGTTACTATTCTATACAAAGACCACAATGAGGCATTAGTCAATGGTGAGGATGACCACCTGCTGCTGCTCACTTACCAGTTACTGCTCTTTAGGGGAGACGCTCAACCTATCAAGCAATGGTATGTATGTGTGTATACTCGTAGTGGCTAATGTCGTACTATGTTGTTGCAGATGCTGCAGGTGTTGTTTTCACGATCGAAAAGAATAGAGAGAGGTGGGAGAGAGAGTGAGAGCCTCGTGAACAAGTTCAAAACGCAATGGATAGGGCAGTTCACCACAGGCTGCGAAGGCAGAATGAGGCTACTAATACACAGGGATATTGCTTTGAAGCAAAGGTACACGCGCAAAGGAAACTACACGGCAGTGGCGGCGCACAGCAAATAGAAAGCACATCGGTTAGTATCCTGTATGCCATCATGGCATGTCCTGCAGCATCGCTGTCCAGAACAAGCAACGGCACTTACCTACGATACGAAACAAGCAATTCGATGGAGTGGCCCGTTTAGATTCGTCGTCTTGTCCGCCTTCGTTCAAAAAGAAAAGAGTAAAAGCGAGCTGCAGTTCGCTACCGAGCAGAGACGGGGGAGTGATGGTCCTTGTGGTCGATCGTAGTCGATGTAGTTGAGCTGTAATGGAGCGTGGCACGAGTGGACGCACACCGGTATGGAGAGTCGTGTGGTGGAGGAAAGCACTGCAGTAATAGGTGCAGTAATAGTAGTGGTAGCAGTAGTAATAGAGAGAAGGAGTAGAGGCAGTAGAAGCAGTACTAGTAGCACGGTGATGAATACGGAGAACGACAGCAATGGACGGACGACGATGGCGTTCTGCTGGGCAGGACAGACACTACTGTGCTTGCACGATACAATCAACTAGCGTGGATGATGAGGATGATGAGGATGATGATGATGATGATAACAAAGAGGCGAATAGAGGAGCGGAGGCACTCTCACTCGCTATATATGCCAGAGAAGCGTGTGCGTATGTTTGCTTAGATGCGTGGCGAGAATAGTGGCTTGCTCAACACGCTCGTCCACCACAACCAATACACAGAGAGCGAGTCAAGTCGGCCGCGTGCAGTCAGAGCAACGAGGCAAAAGACAAGCGCGTGATAACAAAGCGTGCCGGGATGGCTGCACGTATGGCGCGACGGGACACAACGGCAGATGGTCGACCGAGTGACGACTATGCACGACGATAAGCGGCAGTGCAACCGTAGTCGGAGGCAGGCAACCAACCAACGGATATCACGTGAGTGTGCGGGCTCAGAAGGAGAGAAAGGGGCCTTTGACGACCACGTAAAGAGCGAGCGAGAGAGCGAGAGCGAGAGCAAGCGTAACCGATAACGCACAAGTAAACAAAAACGACGAAGCGTGCAAAGCACAGGCTAGCTAGTATAAGAGAGAGATGAGAGAGATGAGAGAGTGTAGTGACCACAATAGTAGGACGTCTCAGACAAGGTAGGCGCGTTGGCACTAATAACGCACAAACGAACAGATCGAGCGGAATAGCTCAAGTAGTAGTTGTAGTTGTAGCAGCAGCAGTAAGTAGTAAGTAGATCCTGATGAATAGAAATGAACGAAAGCAGACTATGGATGAAGGAGAGGAAAAGAGAGAGAGAGGGGGAGCGAGAGCGAGAGAGGGCGAACGAGGATGAGTGAGTGAGTGAGTGAGTGAGAGTGAGAGGGGAGCAATGATGTGAAGGCGGCCGGGCGAACAAAAGAGAAAAGTAAAGAGCGAAAGAAGTGTGGGCGGGAAGCCGACGTGGTGGAGCGGTATTTGAGGGAAGCGAGCAAAGGAAGGAAGGAGGAGAGCGAGCGAGCGAGAGTGCGAGAGTGTGAGTGTGTGTGGGTATGAAATGTCTAAGAGTGGGAATGTAGGGACATATTCGTCGTGGTGAGTGGAAGGATGAGGGGGGGGGAGGATGGGCTTGTATGGAATGCAAGGACAGCCAACACGTATCTGCTCGATATGGTCATTGTATAGTAGGAAGCTACTCGCTCTCGCTTTATGGATCAACCACCCGAACAGAAGCAGCATCATACACTCGTTGTCCCAGTGCCCAGACGACAACGACGACGACGACGACGCATATGGACCGAGGCGCCCTCCTCCTGATAATCAGCGCGTGTAACGATCATCTCCTCCTTCATCTGCGACATCGAGCACCGTTTCACGTAGTCATGCATGCCCTGCCATGCAAATGTGGCTGGTCTGGACGCGTGCCAATAGCGTCGTCAATTGCCATGCTCATCGAGCAAGCATGTGCTGTATCCGCGCGCATGTCCCCATGGCACTTACTCATCGGGCATGGCGAGGCGCACGGCATAGTCGGCCGGGACGAGTTGGCGCAATTCCGCGGATCTAGCCGAAGCATGGGCGATGCTAGTAGTCAGCATCGATGTGCACGAATGGATGCGTACACATACAGTCGATCGCATAGGCCGGGATACTGGGCACTGCCGCCCACCACCACGATGTTGGCATAGAGCAGCGCGTGCAAGGCTAGTCGACATGGTTGTTATTGCAAGAGGAGCGAGATAGAAGCTGGCATACCTTCCGGCGTGGCTTGCACGGCCTGGTGGATCAGCTCGGCCAGTCCGGCTTGCGGCATGCCTAGAGAAGCATCGTGGCAGTGGATATGAGCATGGCAGGCATCGTGCACCGATGGATGGACCACTTGCCAATGTCCGAGGGATGGAACAATGCTTCGGGAACAGTAAATCGCTCGTTATTCATCCAAAGCACCTGTGGGCAGCCGATGCAATTGGCAAGGCTGCATCATACACGTGCACACATCCACCGGCCTACCTGCTCGTCCTCCGATAGCACGGCATGGCCAGATGTCGTCTACAATAGAGTTGCGCAGCATGGCTTGTTAGCATGAATGGCGGCGTCGCATCGTCTGTGCCATCCTCTACCTGCTTCACGTAGCCTTGATGTGTGTTTACGAAATCGGGCAGAACATAGGCCTGCACAATGGGATTACTGCGCGGATCCTCTCTACGCATGCATGATTATGGTCTGTTCCCTGCAGTGGCTATTGCCATTTCGGCAGCAAGCCTTTGGCTGCTTACCGGCAAATGCGCAGATCTGCGTAAAGATCGGCCGACACGTAGCAGCAGGTCTCTTTGATCTGATTCACCAAATACGTCTCGTCCATCATGTTCCATTGCCTTGCACAAAGGGCGATGAGTGCCAGTGCTTGCATGCCAGCAGTTTCATGGAAGATTACCGAAATGAAATCATCTCTTTTAGATGGTTCGTTAGGAACTTGCCGCCCACATTCAGCCTATGGCAAGTGCACATGTTGTTTGCACGCGTGTCGCAAGCACCACACGCGACGATCTACCTTCGAATGGCATTGAGGATCATCTGTCCGTGTAGGAATGGAATCGCCTGCGTCGAGGAGTAGCCGATATCCACTACGAGCACACAGTCGCGCTCATCGTCGATGCTGCTGCTGCTGCTGCTGCTGCTGGTCGATGTCGTCCCGACAGGCTCATTAAATAGTCGGCGTAGGTCATTTCTAATACACCATTCCGGCGCTAACCATCATTATTATTATCGTCATCGTCATCGTCTTCATTGTCTGTGTCGTGGCTGGACGGCAATTACCCGTTTGACGCGAATAGCCATCGAACTCGAATTCCTCAAAGATCACCTGGTCGTAGGCGGCTTGGACATTGGGCAGGTTAAGACACGGCTCCGTCAGCCAGAGCCAGGTGTTCGTCGGCTCACACTAGCATCGTTTGTTTGTATGTGTGTTTGTATTTATTACGCATAGATGTCCAGCATCAACATCGCGCCTTCTCCTCGCATGGCACGCGTGCGCACACATATCCGCCCTTGCACCGAGCTTACCTTGAGCACGTTGGACGAGAAGAGCCGCTCCCAGACCATACGCTCCACATCCCAGTCGACCAGAATGCCCTAGCGACCGACATGCACGGGTTGACTATCGCGCACAGCCATGCATGTGCATGCCTACCTTCTCGAATGGCAGCCGATAATAAAGACCGGCGTAGTTGTGCGCGCGGTCCAGCTCGTCCGCCACTAGCCACGCACGGCCGCCCTTCAGCTTGGCCAGACAGTTGGGCACGATGCTGCAACGTGAATTCACGCCCCCAGCGGCAGCTATAAGCGGTGCCCGCCCTCCTCCATGGCACTGGCAACTCACCGCGGCTGCCCGTCCTGCTCGCCAACCACGCCTGCCTTGATCGTGTAGGCGCCATTATCGACAATGGCCAAGGTGCGATCAGTGGCCATATTGTCTCAATAGTGATAATGATGGAGGAGGAGAGAGAGAGACAGATCATCCAAATAGGAACATCAAACACACGCACACACACACCTTCACACAATGTCGGATATCAAGCATGGCGTCCTCTCTGTCTGTCTCTGTCTGTCTCTCCCTCCATCGCTCGCGCCGTGGCATCGGTTTTTCTTCTTTTCCTTTCCTCTTCTCCATAGTAGCATTGTCTAAGCATCGAGGCGTGGCTGAATTCATTCGCTGGCTAGCTATATATTTATATATCGCATTATATGACAAGGCTCCCGCTGCCCGTAATTACCCGACGAACCAGCAGTAGTCGTAGGCGATCGTGTTCTGACTATGGCCTACAACGAAATCATTCTCTGGAGTTTGCGGGCAAGCAACGAGGATGGTTACACGCTCTCCCGCTACTACCGCCCGCCTCCTGGCCATGCCGCGCAGACGGCAAGGAGCGAGCCGCACGGCCAGCCGACCACTTCGCGCCATTCTAGCGGTAAGTAGCATGTCCAGACCATAGCAGCAGCAGCGCAGCACCTAGACCAACACGCCATGTAATGTGCCAGGCAAGGCAATGGAGACCATCCAGATATCGTCGGCCGCCACCTGCATGATCCAACTGACACGACAATCCATTACCCATTTCGTAGGTATCTTTGCCTAGCATGGACATCCACGTGTTGCTAACGCGCAATACCTTCTTCTTCTTCTTCTTCTTCATTGACCGATAGCGTGTGCTGCGCCTCTCTCTGGCCCAGCTACAAAGCCTGCGTATCCTACGCCTCAACAACAACTGCCTCACCCAGCTGTCGCCGTCCATCTTCGATCTGAGCGGACTGGAGGAGTTGGATCTCTCCTATAATCAGCTGCGCCGACTGCCGCCGGGCATTAGTCGATTGAAGCGGCTGGACAACCTGAAGCTGCACCATAACCAGCTGGAGCATCTCCCGCAGGAGCTGGCCCATCTGGCCGATCTCTACACACTGGACGTGTCGAGCAATCGGCTGTCGTCGCTGCCGGCCGAGTTGCACCAGCGACCGCAGCTAACGCGTTTCTGGTTTGAGAACAATCTATTTACGGAGCCACCACCAGCACCAGCAGCACCAGCAGCAGCCACGATAAATACAACAGGCACTGGCTGCAATGACGCGGCCAATTCTGACGACGATGCCATTCCTTTAATCACGAGCGATGACCGCTGTCCACGTTGGCTGCGCCTATGCCAGACCATCATTGATCCACAGCATGCCGCCACCATGATCGACGACGATAATGACAATGCTGATGATGATGAATGGGACATATCGACGCACGACACACTTGCCGAGCATGCATGGTGGCCGGGATTGTCGGTGGCATTTGAGCAACATCAGCTGCCGCGTCAGAAACGCAAAATACGCGGCACCTATCGCGTGCCATTCGAGGTGCAGGCCGGCAACTATGGCTTACGCGCGCAGTGCCTGCAACTGCTGGGTGAGCAACTCGCGAGCACGCAATCCAATCAGGAAGCTGCTGCTGCTGTTGCTCTATGTCGACTACCATTGCGGCTACGCGAGCAACTGCACCCGTCCGAAGCATCGACGCCATCCGATTCGGTCGATGCTGCTACGTGCTGGCAGTGTCACGCGCGCCTCTATCATGGCACGCTCGGCATCGTTATCTGGCAGAGGATGCGTCGTGTATTCGTTCCGTGGCAGCTGCGATTCTGCCGTCTCGCCTGCCTGCTCAAGGTGCACGGCGCTCTTTGCGCCATGCTACGCGTTGATCGCCGTGTGCGCATCCAGTTGCTACTGCGCTAATGGCGCAGTGATGGCTGGCTTGATTGTTATTGCTACTGCTATTGTGGTGATCGTGGAGGATGTAGATTAGTTTGATAGTAAACCTGCTGTTTCATGCCTATGATGAACCGTCGTTACATTTATTGAGGATATGTGGCGGCATACTCGACTATGGTGCCAGTGTGCATTCGCATAGCAGCCATGGCCTCATCTGTCCAGCGTAATTTACTGAAGCTTCCTGATGATCTCCTGCGTGAATCCGCTGCAGCTGGCTCGGCCGCCCAGATCGCCCGTCAACACCTGCAAATAGCGTGCAGCAGCACATCTACATGAGCACCATGCCACGGCAACGGATGATCCCTGCGCCTACCTTGCCCTCGGCAATCGTGCCAAGGATGGCCTTCTCTATCCTGACCGCCTTGTCCTCGAGGCCCATGTGTCGCAGCATCATGATGGAGCTGAGCAGGAGCGCCGTCGGGTTGGCCATATCCTTGCCGGCAATGTCGGGAGCCGTGCCGTGCACCTGCAGCAGAGCGCGCGCATGAGCATGTCACTATCCGATGTGCGTGCGTGCGTGCGTGCGCGTCATTACATACCGACTCGAAGATCGACGCGCCACGGCCAATGTTGCCGCTGGGCGTCAGACCGAGACCGCCAATAAGACCGGCGCACATGTCGCTAAGGATATCGCCGTACAGGTTGGGCATGACCATCACGGTGTCGGCGTAGTTGGCCGGGTCTTGCACGATCTACAATGGCGATGGATGATCCAGGTCAGGTTATTTCAGCAACACCACAAGCAGGCAAGCAGGCAGGCAACTAACACGCAGACAGGCACGATCCAGCAGCACATCGTTGAACTTGACGTCCGGATATTCCTTGGCCACCTCCTGGCAGGCATTGAGGAACAGGCCATCGGACAGTTTCCTAGCCATAGGAGCGGTATGAGACGTCAGGCCATTTGGAGCGGAGGAGGAGGAGGAGGAGGAGGAGCGCAGTGCGCGCTGCACCTACATGATGTTGGCCTTGTGCACCGCCGTGACACGGCCGCGTCCCGACTGGCGGGCATAGTCGAAGGCGTAGCGGGCGCAGCGCTCCGAGGCCTCCTGCGTGATAAGCTTGATGCTCTGCACGACGCCATCGACGACCTCATGCTCGATGCCGCTGTACTCGCCCTCGGTGTTCTCGCGAATGAGCACCGTGTTGACGTTGTCGTAGGCTGTCTTGTAGCCGCTGACGCTCTTGCACGGACGGACATTGGCGAACAGGTTGAATGTGCTGAGGGAGGAAGAGGAGGAGGCAGACTATTAGCGGGCCATTCCTTCTTCTCCTCTTCCTCCTGTGGCCATGCTCGAGGGCAATGGATGGGCGTGCAGACTCACCGGCGCAGTGTCAGGTTGAGCGAGACGTGGCCCTTGCCAATAGGCGTGGCCAGCGGGCCCTTGAGCGCCACCTTGTTCTTGTTGACCGAGTGCAGGGCAGCGTCCGGGATGACGGTCTTTCCCTCGCGCAGCACTGGCGTAACATCGACTTCCTCCCATTGAATCGGCACCTAAGACACCATCAGTTGAGCCAGCATATCCATCGAAGGAGGAGGACGCTACGCTACCTCGGCGGCCTTGAACACCTGCTTCACCGACTCGGAGATCTCTGGACCGATGCCATCGCCTGGGATCAAAGTGACGGTGTAGTTGCCCTGTGGAAACGGAGAAACAAGGAAGAGGAAACGCCGACGGTCGTCAGTGGCGGCACCTATGGCGAGCAGGCGCGCCTTCTTACACTCGCGTCCTTTGGCGGCATAGGCACGGCATTCTGCTGGGCGGACGAGGCGAACGCACGCGTGACAGCCTAGCAGCAGCAGCAGCAGCAGCAGTGGAATCAGTAAGGAAAACACGCGTGTGCGAGGATCTCCCGGCACGGCGGCAGACGCGGCAGCGTTTATCGAGCAAATCCCACGATCAACTACGCCTACGCGCTTCCAGTATCCGCGGGGCACGTACCGGCAGCAAACGCGCACTGCGGAGAGCGGACGAGCGTGACAGGAGCATAATGGCGAAAGAGAAAGAGAGCGGGCGAGCGAGCGAGCGAAGCAAAGTAACCGTTGGGTGTTGCCGCAGGAAAGAGAAAGAGGAACGGTGTTTGGTGCAAAAGGCGGAAGTAAACGGATAGCACGCTGATCGCGAAAGCCAGCAACAATGAACGTGGTCATCCATTGGCGCATCCATGCTGTAAAACTGTTATGATCATTCTATTTACTTGCTTCTGTGTGTGTGCCATTACAACATGTTGTCGTCACTTGCAATGCCTACTACAATCGAATGACCGTGCAGTCATCATCATCAGAATACTGCTGCTTCTGCTTCTTATCTGTGCTTGTCACCATCCATTGCTGGACAATGCTCGATGGACAGCGACAACAGAGCATGCTACTGTCCATCATCATCATCAT
>KZ989175.1:0-16829 GCA_003614755.1 Syncephalis pseudoplumigaleata | reverse complement strand
CAGGCTGCGCCTCGACGGTGGCCAGGCCGGCAACGGCAGCAACGGCAACGGCGACGGTGGCAATGGCGACAGAGGTCTTCATGGTGACGGTGGACTGGTAGGATGAGGAGAGGAGGCGGAGCAGCAGAGCGCATAGCAATCGCGACAATAAAACGTATTCTCTCTAGCCATAATCGGTTTGCCATGTCTGGCAGTTGCACATGCGTGGCTGCATTGCCGCCATGGCATGGACATTGAATGGACACGATATGCTTGTCTACAGCCGTGCTTGTAGGCGATGTTTATTATCGGGCATATGCCGCACACACACACACACACACACACACACACACGCACACACACATGTGCGCGCGCACGCACACTTGGATTCAAGTCGTCGAGGACAGCCGGTGCGTGCCATGTTGCTCGTGGCCATTCAGCCGTCCAGCCATTGTTGTTGTCGTGGCAAGACGGCATCGCCATGACATCCGGTGTGATTGCCGCCACGAGCATCACTGCGGGCAAGGCGATGACCGGTAATCTCGGCCTCGGTAGCACCGCGAGCATCTCCGTGTGTTTGATGGGCATGAATGATTGCTCCATTGCCGAAAAAGTACATCATGTCCATTTCGGTCTGGGCGGAGAGAGAGAGAGAGCGCGCGCGCGCACGTCAATGGCGCACGGTGCACACCTCATCCAAAAGGGGCCGCTCCAGTGGTGGCCGAGCAGGAAGCAGCCACGTCAGAAAAAGTAACAAATGGTATGACCTCAGTTCCATGCAAGCGGCTGTAGGTGTGCATGGCGATGCATAGGATTGGCAGCGGCTTACAGGCACAGCTGCAGTGTTAACTTACCTTTGCACGCCGCGCGCGCATACATACACGCGCATCGCTTAAGCATTTGCCGAGGACCATGCAGCCGTGTGCCTGTCCCCATTGGGTCCTTTCGTGCGATTGGTGTGTTTCATGACTGTATGATGTGCCCTCGCAATGATGGCCACAACAATGCTCCTATTAGCCGAACTGGTATCGCCGCTTCCGGGCGCGCCCTCCCAGTCAATCGGCCTCTCCTCGGAAACACGCCACCCGGCGGAGCGCCACACAACCGCGTGTGCCACCTTGACCGACCATATACATACATACATGCTCACATTCTGGTAGCAAACACCAAGACCATGTGCGCGCACGATCTCCCTCATCATCTACGGCCCGCTCGCCCGCCATGCCACATTGGGCGCCACCCTTACTCCATGCGGTTGTCCATGCGGGTGCATGTTTATTGTATGCGCGCGGCTGCCAATGACCTTGCACCATCGTCTGCCCGCTTGGCCTTGCTGCCGCCGTGGTTGTCGCCCCCCTGATGGCTGCAGAGCCCTCGTTCATGTGCGCGCTGTCCGTACACGCTTATGGCCGGTTTCTATTGGGTCATGCTGCTTCAATGGAAGGGCATCTGGTAGCACACACACACAGCCACACACACCGCATCACATCACACGAACACAAGCACGCACGCACACGCACGCACACGCTCTCTAGATGGCCGCCACCATCTTGCGATGAGGCATGCCGCGGTGTGCACGCATGGACACGCCGGCATGTCTGTATTTAAGCGCGGCGAAAAGGGACGACCGTGGTGGGTGGCGGTAATCGGATCTGTCTCGCTCGCTCTACACTACTACTTCTACTTCTCTACTACTACACTCTACTACACTTCTACCGCGCACCAGTACTCTCGTTTATTTCATCATATACATCTGTCGTTTCGTTATTCAATCCGTGCTACGTGATCTCCCATTCCACCTTTCGTCCAGCGATTATTATTCCACTCTGTTTACTCGTCCGTGTACACCAACCATTGTATCTTTGCCACCTCAACCATAGAAGTTACGTCTGCCTAACCAGCTTACGTCTGCGCAAAGCCTTCACTCCGCTTTCATTCCTCGCCTCCCGCTCTATATACACCCGCACCACACGTATTTACGGCTCTATAGACTGTGTGCCATCGACGCACCTACCCATCTCTGCTGTCATCCTCGCCAAGCTTCCCCCTTGTTGGTGTTTATTTAGACGACCGACGACAACGACTGTTTCTATTCCTGTCCACCTCTACTACTTGCTCTCTCTCTCTCTCTCCCGCTCTCTCTATTGTCAACAACAGCTACGACACACACGTTACCACTAGCGCGTCCGCTTCTTAGAAATCGACCGGTAAGTTTCACGTCGCGACCATGCGTGCAAAGGAGCGGAGACATGGGAGCGCCCCGTCATTGGTGCAGGTGCCTACATGGCGCCGCGTGCTGCCGCGTGAGACCGCGCCCATTGCAATGGGCCATCCACGCACACACACACCTTGCAGAGGCGAGAGGCGCATGCAACGGGCTGGCACGCAGGCACGCAGGCTGGCATTGTCGGCCGGCTATACACGGCGATGGTGGCTGTGACGGCGGCATGCTGCCAGTCTGTTTCCTAGCACATCATGTGATGCAAAGCGTGCCTTAACCATGAAGGTGCCAAAAAAAGAACGGCCGCAAATCGGACAAGGCTCACAAGGCCTGCTCCTCCTCCTCCTCCTCCTGCCATCATTGATGATGATGGTGTGGTGACTGTTGCCGCGCACCAATTATATAAACGGTGACACTGAGCTGACTTTTAATCGCTGATTACCTTCATTATTACTTCATCTGTCGCCACCACATTACTGCTATACTATTACACCATCGCGCTCTATCTCTCTATCTCTCTCTCTCTCTCTCGCACCCACTCTAGACTTCAGTGTCCTTTGTAAAGCATTATAGATTTACTAGACTCTCGACTTATTACACCGCCCAGAATGTCCGCCATCTACAACAACGCTTCCGCCGCCGCCGAGGCCGGCAACTACAACGTCAGCCTGGCGCATCCCGCTCCCGTGGCCAAGCCCGCATTGGCCGGCGACTCGCTCTCCGTCCTCGAGACGCTCGCCGACAACAGCGCCCAGGCGCCCCAGGCCGAGCCGCAGTTCCACCACCCGGCGACCGCGCACTCCAGCGAGAGCGACGATGACTCGGACATGATCGAGGACGACGACGAGGACATCGAGAACGAGGAGGGCGAGCTGATTGGCCGCGTTATCCGCGTGGCCGATCTGCAGCTGCGCCTGGTCTCGGTGCTCGGCAGCGGTGCTTACGGCACGGTCTACCTCGCCTTCGACCGCATCACCGCCCAGGCCTACGCGGTGAAGCACCTGCCCGAGGCGCACCTCACGCCGGCCCAGCGCCGCCTCCAGCGCATCGAGGCCTCGCTGCACGCCCGCTGCAGCGGCCACCCGAACGTGCTGCCCCTGCACCACATCGTGCCGCACTACCCCGGCGTCGACGGCTGGTTCATGGTGCTCGAGTACTGCCCCGACGGCGACCTCTTCGAGTACATCAACGACGGCCGTCTCGGCCAGCGCACGCTGGAGCGCGAGGCCCGCCGCCTGCTCGAGGAGATCATCGCCGGCGTCGAATGGTGCCACAGCCGCGGCGTCTACCACCGCGACATCAAGCCCGAGAACGTGCTGATGCGCCGCGGCTCCGACGGCCGCATGCACGTCTACCTGGCCGATTTCGGCCTTGCCACCACCGACGCCTGGTCCAGCGAGCACGGCTGCGGCTCGACCTTCTACATGAGCCCCGAGTCGCGCTCCACCGCCTCGGCCACGCCCTACGCCACCGGCCCCAGCGACGTCTGGTCCGTTGCCGTGCTGCTCGTCAACCTCACGTGCGCGCGCAACCCGTGGCGCCGCGCCGAGCGCCAGGACGGCACCTTCGCCAGCTTCCTGCGCAGCCCCGTGGCCACGCTCACCCACGCGCTCCCGGTCACCGAGGAGTTCGCGCGCGTGCTCACCTGCTGCTTCGACCCGAACCCGTCCCGCCGCTGCACCCTGGACGAGCTGCGCCGCATGATGCGCAACTGCCCCCGCCTCCGCCGCGACCTCCCGCCATCGACCCTGCACATCAACGTGCCGAGCCGCCACGCCCCGGTCGCCGTCGCGGCCGTCCCCGCCGTCGCCATCCCGGCCGCCCAGTCGCCGCAGGCCACGCCCCCGGCCTCGCCGTCCACCATCTCGCCGGCCATGTCCATCTCGTCGGGCCAGT
Organism: Syncephalis pseudoplumigaleata; assembly: GCA_003614755.1. Taxonomy (NCBI): domain Eukaryota; kingdom Fungi; phylum Zoopagomycota; class Zoopagomycetes; order Zoopagales; family Piptocephalidaceae; genus Syncephalis; species Syncephalis pseudoplumigaleata. The sequence goes on along the minus strand of KZ989175.1, from coordinate 12,733 downwards.
CCTCGTCCACCGCCCCCGGCACGCCCGTCAGCGAGCGCGCACAGTCACCGGTGGCTGTCACCGTCGCTCTGCCTGGCTGGCAGGCCAACCCGGCGGCCGTCACCTTCACCGAGGAAAAGCCAGCCCACAAGGCGGCCCCCGCCGCCATGACCCTGCTGCCGCCCCACCCGCAGAAGAACTGCTCCGGCAGCAGCAGCAGCAGCAACAAGAAGAAGTCGGCCACCGCCTCCAAGTCGACCTCCTCCGGCAAGTCGTCTCGCAAGTCGAGCCGCCTGTCGGCCAAGAGCGTCGTCAACGCCGTTGCCGGCAACCCCGGTCTGACCAATGCCCTCAAGACCTACCGCCAGCACATCATGTCCATCTTTGACGGTGTCCGCCCGGCCCGTCGCCAGTACGCCTAAGGCGTACGTGCGCGTGCCATGGACAAAGCTGGCTGTGGCTCGACTGCCGTTTAGACGCGGATAGCGGCAGTTGGACAAGCACACACACGCACATATGTCCTGTATGCGTGTATGCATGTGTTTGTGTGCATAGCTGGTATTATCCGCGATGGAGCGGCATTGCATGTCCACGCATGCTGCTCTCGACCGACCATATTATCCATTTCCTCTTGTTCTTACTGTCTGTCGTTGTGGCGTTCCGTTTCCTCGTTTCTCTTCTGGGCTTTCGTCGTTTTCTAAGTTTCTTTCGCGCTTCCTTTCGTTCGGTTTCTCTCTATCTCCTATAGATTGCTGGTCAGCCGGCGTCTTATTCCTCTCTCTCTCTCTCTCTCTCTCTCTCTCGCTCGTTTCCTTGTTCCTTCAGTTAAATGCGATATTACGCTGCGCAATATCCGTTTATCAGCGATCGACGCGTTCACTACACTCGCCTTTCACGAATTCGCCTCCTCGCCTTCCTTCTTTCCTTCCTTCGATTTACGATCTTCCACCATCCCGATGCTGGCCAGCAGGCCCATTGAACACGGTCGCGACATCTCGACGATAATGTTCGATGGGCCATCTTATTCCCATTGATATGGCGCTGTTCCGTCAGCCTATATCAATGACTATAATGAGGTAAGTCGAGTGCGCGCGCACATGCCCACCACGCATCGTGCTCTCCATTATACATTGCTAACATGTGCACCCATCCACATTGCTATAGTTGCTCCAGCTGTTGTTGTCACCATCCGCCTCCACCTAATTAGCTACCACACACACACACCCGCACTCGTCCATCCATACAATAATCCCGCGTGGTCCCACTGCCATTGTGTCGCGCGTATAACGAAGTCACACCGAGCAGCCGTCCCGCCAGAAGGGCAATCGTTTATTCCAGGCGGTCATCAAGCAGAGCGACGCGACAGCTAGAGCACAGCCGTAGGCAACGTGCACGCAACACCGCAGCGGCAAGCGTGGGGAAGCGCTTGCTCCTGTGGTGGCACTTGTCCACTGCTCTGCCCGGCTGTGTATGTACACGTTCACGAGACACCGCACGATTTCCGGGCACAGCGGCTTGCTGTGCATCCATTGGTCATGGCGGCGCGCAGGCTAGCCAAAGGCACCGCGCCATCATCGCGCGCTGCTACTCGGATGGCACTCCCTTCCTGAGGAAGATGTGCTACATCGCGTGGCCGCCACGTGTGTGTGGCTGCTCAGCGATGGCACGGCATGCCAATTCACGCCTTTTCATTGTCGTTGCTCAGTCATGTCTTGCCTGCTAGGCCCTTTAGCGTCTAGCATGTTTGATTCCCCTTATGGAATCTTGGCACGGCTTTGAGATGGCATTGCATCTTTCTGTGTGCATGCCCGTGAATTGGCATGCTCTCGTCCATTGCTGCTGGATGCCCATGCGCATGTGCGCGCGCGCAACCGACGCACCGCGCTGATGATGTCTGCGGTCCATGCTGGACAGTCTGTCGCTGCCATGACCAACCACGATGCCGCAGCAAGCTGTTGCTGCCCTTCCGGAAATGACGCACACCACGTCCGCTCTATGGCGACACCATAGGGTGGATGTGCGGCCGCGTTGCATGGCCCGCATGCCCGGTGCCGTGTCGCTCCTGCCTGATGATCGCAGGGAATAGAATGCATTGCTCTCCCTGGCCCGACGACTGCTCGCCAACTCTCGGATATGCGCGCTCGACACTATGCGCACCTTCACGCACACGCGAGCTTATAGATGCCTGCCGGCCTCAACTGCTGGCGGGCCATGGTCACCATCGTCATCATCAACAGATCCGCCTCATGTATTCAAGACGATGCATGCTATTCTCGCATATATAGCACTGCTAGTCTCCTTGTGTGATGCTATGTAACGATACCTCCTCCTCTTACCATCCCCCCTACCATCCCCCTACCATCCCCCTACCATCCCATCTATCTCTATTCCTGCGAGCGTTAGTACGCTTTTGCCTTTGCGTCTGTCCCTTGCCGCTGACGGCGTCCATATCGACCGTTGTTGGCGCCGTCGCCGATGGACCTCTGTTGTTCGTTTTGCCCTAGTCTTTCCCGCCGTTGTCTTTGTTTTCCGTTGTCTGTACCCTTTGTTGTTGTTTTCCATGTCATGCATAGCTTCCATCGTTTACCACTGTGTCTATACGATAGCTATGCGCTACAAAGCAACACGCGCTCACTCATCCACTCTCACACACACGGTGTATGTTCACGGCGTGCGCTCAGCGTCCCTGCTTCTGCGTATTCTATCGCTTATCCTTACGTACAGCCTTTGCCATTGTTGTGCACGCACTGCCCGTGCCTCTCCGTCCACTGCCGGGCAATGCTGTCGCTCATGTGGTCGTTAGTGGTCCCTTCGCGCTATACACACACATTAGAATTAAACAATGTAAAGGTTTATTATTGGCAGCCAATGTATCCATTAGTGTGTGCGCGCGGTGAATAATTACATGTAGGAAGGGAAGGATGATGGCTAGTCAGCTAATCAGCTAGCTAGATCTTCGCCAGCGGCTTCTTCTCGTTGGCCTGGCCACGAAGCAGTTTGCGCAGGATCTTGCCCGAAGGCGAACGCGGCACCACATCGAGGAATTCCACGCCGCCTCGTAGCTGCTTATGCGGTGCAACGTGCTGCGCCACGTATTGTGCCACCTCCTCTGCCGTCACCGCGCCCACATGCGACGGCTTCAGTGCGACATAGGCGCGCGGCAGTTCCGTGGCGAGCGCCTCGCTTTGCACGGGAACGACCGCCGCATCGGCAATCGCCTCGTGCGTCTGCAGGATGGCCTCGAGCTCGGCGGGCGCCACCTGGTAGCCCTTGTACTTGATCAGCTCCTTGATGCGATCGACGATGTAAAAGTCGCCCGCCGCATCGACGCGGACCACATCGCCCGTGTGCAGATAGCCGTCGGCGTCGATCATATTGGCCGTGGCGGTGGGATTGTTCAGATAGCCCTTCATCACATTGGGCCCGCGGACGCACAGCTCGCCCGCATCGCCTGGCGCCACCTCTACGGGGAAGCATGCCACATATATCCATGTCAGCTGCCATTTGTCCAGCCAACAAGCATCCACCTACCGCGACCATGCTCGTCGATGACCTTCGCCGTCATATTCGGCAGCAACTGGCCGACACTCCCGTCGACCACGCTATCGGCCAGCGGGACCATGGTCACCGGCGACGTCTCGCTCATGCCGCTCGCCTGCCGAACGAGGATGCCCAGTCGAGTGCGGACAGCAGCAGCCAGCGCCGGCCCCAATGGCGCGGCGCCGCTCAGCACCTCGCGCAGACTCGACAGATCGTGCCGGTCGACGAGCGGATCCTTGGCCAGCGCAAGGCACACAGGCGGCGCGACATAGGCCATCGTAATCCGATAGCGCTCCACATGCTGCAGGAACGTGTCGAGCTGGAAGCGGCGCATGACGATCACCGGGACGCGGCGATGGATCGACACGTGGATGAGCACCGTGAGGCCGTAGATATGGTAGAACGGCAGAAAGCCAACGAGCACGTCCCGCGCGGGCAGGCGCTTCCAGTGCTCGTGCTCGAATGCCGCATACTGGAACACGTTGGCGAGGATGTTCCTATGGGTGAGCTCGACGCCCTTGGGCTGGCCCGTCGTGCCCGAGGAGTAGCACAGGTAGGCAGTCTGGGTGGCGGCCTCCCGTGCGGTAAGGCGGACGGGCGTGCACTCTGACGACGTGGCGAGGAACGAGTAGACGGTGTGATGGCCGCGATGCTGCTGCTCACGCGCCGCCCCATCGATAATGCCCGCCACAATGATGTGATGCCGTGGTATGCCGGCACGTGTCGCTGCCTCCACGGCCGTGTCCAATGCCGCGTAGTCGGCCACGAGGAACGAGGCCGATGCGTCCCTTAGCTGGAAGGTAAGCTCGCTGGCGGTGTACGCGGCATTGGCGGTGGTCACGACCAGTCCGGCAGCCAGTGCGCCAAATGCCACCACGGGATAATCAATCTACACGCAAGCATTGACGGCAAACAGCAGCTGGTTAGCATGGACACGATGAAGCATGCTGTGTGTGTGTGTACTTGCCGAGTTGGGCGAGTACAGTGCCAAGACTTGGCCGCGCTGCGCGTTAAAGTTGACCTGCAAGGCACCGGCGAACTGCTTTGTTAGTCGGCGCAAATCATCGAATGTGTGGCCGATATTCGTCGTGCCATCAATAAACAAGCGCGCATCGTCGCTGGTCGACTGCGTGGGATGTTCGAGTAGCACATGGTAGATGTCCTGCTCGGGAATATGTATATCTGGGATGGGCGAGCGGTAGACCATGGTCGTAGCGATGATGGTGGGCACAAGAAGAGCAAGGACAAGGAGAATAGTGGTGGATATCGACAGATGTCGTAGGCCAGTGCTGTGCCTGCCATCGGTCGCGATTTATAGCCGCGCACATGACCGACCCTCTCCATGCTCCGTGCTGGCCCATGCGATGGCGTGCTTCGTTGTCCGGCAAGGCCGCTTATTCGTACAACGCCGTCGCTCTGTGAAACCAGCTGTGTGGAGAATGCCGGAACTCCGGCATCTTCCCATTTGCATGTGTGCCCCAACAGGAGAAGCGCGCGCGCACACACATCGGATGTTCTAGGCTGCCAGCATATCGTTGGCGCGAGCAGTATAGCCGTCTACGCAAATGGTAGACGTGCTTGTCCCCAACGCACATCCACCATCACGATAAGCAATCGATGGTGGCCATCTACGAACCGAATGGACATGGACACGAGCATCAAAGGCGGACAGGGTGATTTTTATTTCTTTTTTTCCTTGTTTCACCGTCATGGTATCAGGCCGTACACGACGTGAACGACAGCAACGACGACGACGACGACGACATGGCCACGCATATGCTCCATCATCGACTGCATCCAAGGAGACTGGACGTGGTGAGCAAGCGGTCATATGAGCAAGCAAGCAAGCATCGATGAACTAAGCATTGGGGGCGGTGTGCAGTGGTCGATGACGATGCGTGGCGGGCATTTCGTGGCTGGCTACGGGAGATGCGCTGTCCGCGTATGTATCTAACGATGGCCGAGTTCTCCAGTGGGTGCCTCCAGCATGGCGATGCTGGGCGACACTTACCCCGCACGTCGCAGGCACTGGACGCGGCATGATGGCCACGCGCGATATTCGCGTAGGTATCTTCTCCACGCGTGCACCATGTGTAGTGCCACCCACCATGCTCATGCGATGGATAGCCGGGAAGCCATCTCGTCGCCATACCGAAGCATCTGCTTATTACCGCCGATAGCTTACGCCGCCAGTATCGCGATGCTCTATCTCGGTAATTAGCGGCGTCGATGCATAGGAGAATGGTGTGCGCGGGTACGGTAGGGCTGATGCACGCGGCTGCCCAGGTGCACAGTGCCGCCCAAGATCCACACGCTCATGGCCTATCATCTGGCGGTGGCGACGACCGTGCACGGCACGGCCAGCGAGCAGTGGCCCTATCTGGCGGTGCTGCCGCGCAACTTTGCCACCCTGCCTATTTGCTATCCGCCCTCGCTACAGCAATTGCTGCCGCCATCGGTGCAAGGTAGGCTGGCCATGCATCGCCACGTGCGGGCAGCTTACCGGGATGTGATGATGGCGGACTAGAGATGGTGGTGCAGCAAAGAGAGGCGGTAGATCGAAGCTATCGTCAGCTTGGCCAGGATATGCTGCGTGTAGGCTGGTGGCTGTTCATGGCCATGCATGCATACTAAGCTAGCATCCCATAGAACAATCCAATACTGCCCAGACCAAGCAAAGATGCATATCAATGGGGCTGGCTGAATGGTATGCAGCAGCAGCAGAAGCAGAAGGAGTCATCTTCTCGAATGTAATGCCATCCTCTGCCTTTCTCTCTCTCTCTCTCTCTCTCCTAGTAAATACCCGATGCGTGTATATGGACAAGGGAGCCAGCACACCGTCGAGCGATTGTATTGTCATGGCGCCATTCCTCGACATGCTCAACCATCATCCAGATGCTATGGTAGGGACATCATAGCCAGTGGCATGCCAGGAACAGCAACATAGAATGAACAACATGCTGCCACTGCTTAGATGAAGGCCTATTATGATCGAAAGACAGCATGCTACACCATCACCACCGAGAACACATTCCTACGCGGACAACAGGTAGGCACAGCATGCCATCCACCGCTGCATAAAACATCCAATGATGCTCCCTCATCCTCATAGGCATTCATCAGCTATGGCCCGCACGATAATGCATTCCTGCTGGGCGAGTATGGCTTTGTCACCGCGGACAACAAGTACAACCAGTGGGTGGTGAATCTAGCCGAGATACACGCACTGGTCGATGCACTGCTCGTCCTGCCATGTCCATCGCACACTGCACGATGGCATCCGATGCTGCGCCATATGCATCACGCCACCGATGCTAAGGTGGCCTTCCTAGGCGAGCATGGCCTTATCGAGTAAGCCATGCATACATTCCCTTCGTTGCTTATGCTGAATAGAGCCAAGTGACTATGCCTTCTATGCTGATGGCGTGCCATCGAGTCGATTGCTTGCCGCATTGCGTATTCTATTCCTACCACTGTTCGATCGACATGGCGCAGCAGCACGATCATTCATCCGGCCATGGGAGCAAGTGCGCTACACCGCCATCATGGACGACGACAATGGCGCCGCAGCATCATCATCATCATCACCAGCCTATCCGGTCACCAATCACTTTCTACACTTCATCATTGATGCTCTGTGTCGTCGTGCCATTGAACAGGCACAGACACGACTGGATCAACTGGTAAGCAACAAGCATAATACACACATGTATACACACATAGATACACATATCATTGCATAGACATGCCTTTCATCGACACTCCCTTCCGAGTATCAGCTGTCGTGGCAGTTCACACGTCAGCTATGGCAGGAATTACAGTGCATTGCTAGGGCAAGTCAACAGTATCTTGAGCCACCAACATCGCCATAGATAATGACGATAACAACAACAACAACAACACACACAATGAGCGGGATGTGGCCATCGCATACATGCATATCCAACATAGTGTAATAATAAAGATCCGCCTTCTACACGACCATAAGGCGTGGCGATATGTTCATGGCCATGAGTTCCTGGAAGAGTAGTTTGCATGCATATGGAATGAACAGCTGGGATATCTACACAAAGGGCATGCACACCGCGGTAAGCAAACACATGTCCCCTCGCTCGCTCTCTCTCTCTCTCTCTCTCTTCTTGCCTATGGCCTACCTGTGTTTTGTTGCGGCATGATCGGCACTCGTAGGTGTTCTTCTTTAGGTTGGCGATTGCCAACAGACCACATAGGTCGCATACATGCACGCGATACGCGTCGGATGCATCGAATAGACGCTCCTTAAGGAAGGACGCCGCACCATGGGCAATCATACAATCGCGCTCCATTTCACCGAAGCGTAGACCACCATCACGACTGCGACCCTCGACCGGCTGACGCGTCAGTATCTGCACCGGACCACGTGCACGACTGGATATAGTGGGAGGTGGTTAGCAACACGATCGATGGCGCATAGAATATTGCTCTCTCCCCCGCCTACCTATGGATCTTATCGTCGACCATATGCTTAAGGCGTTGGTAGTAGGTCGGGCCGAGGAACACTTGGGCGGTCAGTTTGCGGCCCGTGTGTCCATTGTACATCACTTCATAGCCACGCTGATGGTAGCCATGGGCGGCCAGTGCCTTCGAGATGGCATCGACCGTGACATCGGTGAAGGGCGTCGCATCGCCTTCGCTGCCCGTCAGCGTGCCCACCTAGCATCGCCCATATCGCACTTAGTCGCCCCATCCGCCATCTCCCTTACTGCTTGTGTGCCTTACCTTGCTTAGTAGACACTCGACCAAATGCCCGATGGTCATACGACTTGGAATGGCGTGTGGGTTGATGATGAGATCGGGCACGATGCCATCTGCCGTGAATGGCATATCCTCCTGTCGATACGTAATACCAATGGTGCCCTTTTGTCCATGCCGACTAGCGAACTTGTCTACACACCCATCCACCTATGAATACAAATCTACATACAGCTATGTGCTACTTACCGCCCATCTGTGGGATACGCGTGCTGCGCACCCGTACCTTGACGAACTTGACGCCTTCCTGATTGGTGGTGATCATCACCTGGTCGACAATGCCCGTCTCCGTACTGCGCAGCGGCGTGCTGATATCGCGCCGTGTGTGGCTCTTCATACGCTGGCCCAGCTCGGCACTCTCGTCGGGCAGTGGCGCCGTCTTGCCAATGATGATGTCGTCGCCCGTCACACGCACACCCGGCGCAATAAGCCCATCGTCCTCGAGCTTATCGTACGTGCCGTGCTTCATGCGCAGCGTGTTGTCGCGTTGCGGCTTCTCGAACTCCTCCATCGCCGTGACGCCCTACATACACAGTGTATTAGACATAGTAGCATCTACTATGTGCCATCCTTACCATCTTCTTCTCCTGATCCATGTAGCTGCGGTAGAATAGACTGCGGAACAGACCGCGGTCAATGCTGCTCTGATTCATAATCACCGAGTCTTCCTGGTTGTAGCCGCTGTAACATAGAATGGCCACGGTGGCATTCTGGCCTGCGGGCAGATCGCGGAACTTGAGGTACTCCATGGCGCGCGTGGTCACGAGCGGCTTCTGCGGGTAGTAGATGATGTTGGCGAGCGTGTCCATGCGCAGCTGGAAGTTCGTCAGGTACACGCCCATCGCCTGCTTGCCCATCGCCGACTGGTAGGTATTACGCGGCGACTGGTTGTGGTCGGGGAAGGGAATGATCGAGGCGCAGATGCCGAGGATCATCGACGGGTGGATCTCGCAGTGCGTCCACGTGTGCGAGTAGATCGTCGTACGAATACGCGCGGCTGGATCACGTGACGGTGGTCGTGGCACGCCCGTCTCGTAGTATTCGCGGGCCTCGGCGAGATCCTCGGGCGACATGCATATCATCGTCGTCTCCTCCTCCTCCGTGTCGATGAACTCGATGACGCCCTCGGATATGAGGCGGTTCCAGCCGTGCACGCGCTTGCCCTCGTCGTCGCGCAGTTCGAGGTCGCGCACGTGCTGCTTCGTGATCTTGAGGCGGTTCTGCTCCACGACGAATAGGGGCCGGCAGCATCGGCCCGCATCGCTGAACATCCACAGCTCTCGCTCGCGTATGTCGCGCACGCACGACACCTCCTGGAAGACGCGCGTGGCGGCCGTCTCGTGGCGGCGGAAGTTGCGGAACACGCTGACCAGCTGCGATGGATCGTTGTGCACGCCCACCCACACGCCGTTGACGAACACCTTCGTCGCGTCGGCCGAGCGCGTCTCGTACATCTCGTCGAGGTTGACGAGCGCCCATTCCTCGAGGAACTCGATGACCGGACGGGATGGCGCGCCCACCGAGATGTGCGTCATAAGGGCGAGGTTCTTGACGAGGCCGCACGCCTGGCCCTCGGGCGTCTCGGCCGGGCACACCATGCCCCAGTGCGTGTTGTGCAGCTGGCGCGGCTTGGCGATCTTGCCGTCGCGGCCAATGGGCGTGTTGCATCTACGCAGATGCGACAGTGTCGAGGCGAATGTGTAGCGGTTGAGCACTTGCGATACACCGGCACGTGCCTAGAACGAGCCATACGCCGATGAGCATATGAATAAACATGGATGGTCGCATCATCATCATCATCATCATCATCGCTTGCCTACCTGCATCGCCTTCTTCTGGTCGCCCCAGTTGCCCGTGGCCAACGAGTATTTGAGGCCATTCGTGAGCGTGGTCGATTTGACCGCGAGGGTCAGGTTGAAGTCGCGGTTCTCGTCGATCACGCGTTGCAGATACTTGCCCACGTCCTTCGTGAGCTTGCGGAAGAGCATGCGGAAGAGACCGGCAATGAGCGGGCCGGCCAGATCGAGCCGTTTCTTGCCGTAGTGGTCGCGGTCGTCGAGCTCGCGTCGCTCGAGGGCCGCCAGCAGCAGGCGATGGACCATGTAGCCGAAGAAGAACGCCTTGCGCGTCTCATTGTGGCGCTGTGTGCCGATATGCGGCAGCAGCTCCTTGTGCAGGATCTCGTTCGCATACTTGATGCGCTTCTCCCGGTTGGCGCCCACCGTCGTGCCACGTCGGCCTATGTAGTCGAGGGCGACCTCGCGATCCTGTATGACGAACGCCTCCTCCAGGCACGGCCGCAGCATCTCGAGCATCGCCTCGTCATCCTGGTCGTAGCAGATGTGCTCGAGGATGTCGCGGTCGGCAATGAGGCCCAGTGCACGGAATGCCACGACGATCGGGATGTCCTGGCGGATGTAGGGCAGGGTGGCGCGTATGTACTGGCCCGTCGTCTATGCCGCAACATACCCGTCAGTGAACTGCCCTGCACCGATGTAGGCATGCCAGCCAGCCAGCCATCCCTGCACTTACGCCTTTATCTGCACTCTTGCTCATCATCTTGATGTTGAGCGACGACGAGTGGTGCGAGCCGCGCTCCGGCACCGAGCGTATCTCCGCAGAGTAGGTGTACGTCGCGGGCTGGGCCTTCGAGAACACGTACACCTGGTTGCTCGCCATGCGCTCCTGCGCAATAAGCACCTTCTCCGAACCATTAATAACAAAGTAGCCGCCCTAACGATCAGCATAGTAAGTATCGCTGCATGCTCGTCATCCTCCACATCACGCACCTGATCGTGCGGGCATTCCTGCAGATTGTACAGCTCATTCTCCTTGTATTCACTGAGATGGCAGAATCGCGATCTCAGCATAATTGGAATCTAGCACGGCGAGCCGGTTAGACATCGATCGCGCAGCCTAGCCCTATACAGATGTGCATGACCTACCCGACCAATGTACACCTTCGTCCATGGCTCCTCGTAGCCTTCGCCGCGCTCCTCCTCCATAAACATCTCGCCCTGGCCGTCGCGATTGCGCGGGTGGTTCGGATCGGCGACCATCACACGCTTGCGCATGTTCAGGTAGATCGGCGAGGCATAGGTGAGGTTGCGCAGACGTGCCTGGTGCGGCAGCAGGGCGTCGGTGCTGCCATCCGCCTCGGTGTTCGACGGCTTCGACAGGTAGACCTGGCCGAACTCGATGTGGTACCGCTTCGTCACCTCCTCGTCCGTGCCCTGGTTGATCGTCGACGTCTGCAGCACGGTGTTGGAGTTCTCGTCGACGATCTCCTGCAGCGTCGTCATGATAAAGTCGTCGAACGAGTCGAGCTGCTGGCGCACGAGGCCGCGCTCCTCGAAGAACGAGCCGATCACCGCCCAGCAGTCCTCCTGCGTGATCTCGTCGTCGTCCTCTTCCTCCTCGCCGAGCACGGGCCGTCCCGCGCCATCCTGCATAAGATCGGCTTCGGAAGCATAGACTGAGCAAGATATAGGCAGGCGGTGGCAGGGAAGGGGCGATGAGCAGTTCAGGCCAGGACTACTGCTCGGACCGTGTCTACTTACCATCAAACTGGTAGTCCATAGTCACGGGCAGCTCGGGCGACGATCGCGCCTCCAATCGGGCAGAGAGTCAGCGCTTGTGGTGGGCACGGCAGTGACGGGTGATATGCACGCGCGTGCGTGTGTGTATATGTAGATTCACTCGTGCGCACGGTGTATTATGGACGATGACGCCAGATGACAAGTGCCACGCAAAGGTAAGGAACAAGAAGGCGATGTGTAGGCGATGGCATGCCTATTTACTAATCATCACGCGCGTCTAGTTTTAAACTGGCAGTTTTTATTGGCGGTATCGATGTGTGTGTGTGTGTGTGTGTGTGTGTGGGAAGCTATGTAGATGACTGCTGCGGGCATGGTTACTTCAATGGACTGAACGGTAAAGGCGTAAGGATGACGCTGTTCATCTCATCGATGAGCCGCACTAGAGAATAAACAAGGCAGAGGAGGGGCCGTTAGCAGTGAGAGTGATGGTGACGATGATGACGATGATGGAGGAGGCATATGCACGCACCTGTATTGTACACGGTCTCGGCCCAGCCATTGACGCTCCAGGCTTGCTCGCGTGTTCGCTTGCGGCTCTCCAGATCACTAGCAGCAGCAGCAGCAGGTGTGCTTAGACAGGGCATGGCATGGTGGATGGTCATATCGACTTACGGATACTGCCACATGTGGTGCACGTAGTTGAGCTGGCCCAGCTGGGAGAACCAGGCGCCAATTGGCTCGCAGAACTGTCGGCGGCACTCGAGACCGCGTCGCCTGCAGATGCGCAACGGTTAGTTGGGCGGTATGCATACGAGGGCGCGGCACTGTCCGGTGCACTTGCCAGTTCGTCTCCCATTCGAGCAGGTTGCCTGGCTTCAGCCGGT
>KZ989174.1:0-16976 GCA_003614755.1 Syncephalis pseudoplumigaleata | reverse complement strand
CGGCCAGCTTGGCCACATTGGCATTCGAGTCCTTCAGCTCGCAGATCTCAATGCCGCCTCGGCCTGATCCATCGCGCAACAGCGCCAGCACCTCCTCCTTCGTGCGCACATTATAGTCGGGCTATCGAGCAACAGATGGCTTAGCCAATGCTGCCAATGCTGCCATCCATAAAGGCTACCTTGTAGGCGAATGTGCCCTTATCTGGATCGTAGATGACCTTGCTATTCTGCGACAATGCCTTCAACAAAGCGGCATCCTTCATAATGTCGACATTCGTGTCGCGCTTTAGCTCGGCCGCCGTCAACGGCCCATCCTGCTTCTGCACGCGCACGCAAGCACATCGACATTATGAGCATATGCGTGTGTGTATGTGTGCGTGTTCTGTGCGGATAGGCATGTGCCCGGCCTATATGGCAGCTGGCACTTGCCTTTAGATGGCTCATAATGCGGTAGAAGCGCATACGTGTCTCGTCCGAATTCGTGCCCGCCACCGCCAACGTGGCTGCCATACTCGCCGTCAGCATGTCTGCTTGCTATTGCGCGCGATATGCTACTTGCCGTTGCGTCCACGCTTCAGACGATTGCCGGACGATCCCGCCGCATCGCCACCACTATTATTATTGCCGCCGCCGCCGCTGCTGCTGGCTGCTGCTGTATCGTTCGGTCTCGCCACCGGTGCTGCCCGTTGCAACACAGGCTGTGCCGCCATACGCTTGCGGAAGCTCTCCCGCTGAGCAGATAGAGATGCCATAGTAGTCAGCGACGATAATGAACTGAGGGAAAGAAGGAAGGCACGTGATATTGTTGATGCTGCTGCTGCATTCTACGCTCCTTTATCGCCCTCTGCTCGTCTCTTTCATACACGCATATATTCCAGTTTGCTTGCAGTATTGCCGTGATTGTTCCTTCTCCTCCCCCTCCTATTATTGCTATTATTGCTACTCGTCCAGTATAATCACCTTCTTTCTCTCTCTTTCGCTATTGCTCCTTGCTGCGTCTCTTTCTGATTCGTATGTGCATTCCTCCTGTCATACACTGCCACACGTAGTGCACCTTCATCTCGCCACAAGCACGTACAAGCACTTGGCGGCGTTCTGCCTTTGTTGTTATTATTGTCTATAGATCCTGCTCGTTGTCGTCGTTGTCGCTCTGAAACTGACCTGCGTTGTCCTCGCCCTTTTTGGTCACCACACGCTCTCACACCATCCACGCTATTGGCAACCAGTCATCGAATCATTAGGCGGCTATTGCTTGCTGTGGACGTGGAGACAACGTCTTTATCCGCCCTCTCCTTGTTGTTGCCGCCGTCGTAGAACCAGGTGAGATGTTATGCGCCTATCGCGCAGATAGTGCCATTGGCCGCGCGATGACGGTCACGATGTGATTGGTGTGCACGCATACATTCGGTGACTATCACTGGCGTTGGTTGTTACCCAGACGGAGCCTTACTCCGTATTTATCGCATATCGCCCGACCTTTTCCTACTTCAACTGTTCCCAAACGCCCGCCCAGCAGCTTGTTTCATCGGCAATTCCTTCCTCCTTCTTCCTCTTCATTGCAGCGCCTCTGCTTCGTTGGCAACCTCTATCCAGCGCTTGGTGGCATTCTATTATAGCTGCTGCTGCTACCCATAGCGTCTGCATTGCATCCATCCAGCTCTCGCTATCGAGTCTTACCCGTCTATTGGCTGCGCCAGTAGTAGTTCTTTTCGTGCTTTAGGAGGAGGACCGTCCCCACAACGACGACAGGATGCTTAATCTCTACCAGCAGTATCCGCAGGCGCCACAGGCCAAGCAAACGCTAAAGTTCCGTCTGCAGGCATGGATGGTCAATGATGGCCAGAAGGTCGTGTTCGTCACGCTGTGGAGCATCGCCATGGCCATGGTGTTCGCGCTCGCCTACATCAACTACGCCGTGAGCGACAACTTCAAGACGATGCGCGAGCTCTTTGGCACGGCGCCGCTGTCGGTCGCGCGTGCATCGGCGCTCTGCCTCCACGCCTGCGCCAGCATCATCCTCTTCCCCGTGTGCCGCAACGTCATCTCGCTGCTGCGCACCACGCCGCTCAACAGCGTCATCCCGTTCGACGACGCCATCGCCTTCCACAAGGTCACCGCCTGGACGATCCTCTTCTTCACGATCGTGCACGTCGGCGCCCATGTCGTCAACTACATCACGCTCGCGCAGAAGATGCCCGAGAATGGCAACTGGGCCGTGCAATGGTTCACCAACGGCCCCGGCTACACCGGCAACATCATGCTCCTCTCCCTGCTCGCCATCGTGGGCACCGCCATCAAGAAGGTGCGCCGCCGCAACTTCGAGGTCTTCTGGTACACCCACCACCTGTTCATCGTCTTCTTCGGCTTCTGGGCCTTCCACGGCGCCTTCTGCCTCGTGCAGCCAGACCGCGAGCCAAAGTGCGCCAACGCCGCCGCCTTCTGGAAGTACTGGGTCGCCAACGGCGTGCTCTACCTGACGGAGCGCGTGCTGCGCGAGTGGCGCGGCCGCGAATCGACCATCATCACCAAAGTGGTCATGCACCCGTCGAACGTCGTCGAGGTGCAGATCAAGAAGCCCACGTGCCGCACCAAGGCCGGCCAGTACATCTTCCTGTGCTGTCCCGAGGTCAGCCTGTGGCAGTGGCATCCGTTCACGCTCACCTCGGCGCCCGAGGAGGACTTTATCTCCGTGCACATCCGCGTGGTGGGCGATTTCACCCGCGAGTTCGCCAGCAAGCTCGGCTGCGACGTGAGCAGCAAGAACCCGAAGAGCTCGAGCCCGGACGGCGACATCAACCGCTTGCTGCCGCGGCTCATGATCGACGGCCCGTTCGGATCGGCCAGCGAGGATGTGTTCAAGTATGAGGTGGCGATGCTGTTTGGCGCGGGCATTGGCGTCACGCCGTTCGCCTCCATCCTCAAGTCGATCTGGTATCGCATGAACTACCCGACCCAGTCGACCAAGCTCACAAAGGTCTACTTCTTCTGGGTCTGCCGCGACTACCAGGCCTTCGAGTGGTTCCAGGACCTGCTCAAGGCCATCGAGGACGAGGACGTTGAGCAGTACATCGAGATCCACACGTATCTGACGGGCCGTCTCAAGGAGGACCAGATCCACAACGTGATCCAGAACGACGAGGAGGGCTTCGAGGACGCGGTGACGGGGCTGCGCGCGCCCACGCACTACGGCCGCCCCAACCTCGACCAGATCTTTAGCGGCGTGGCGCACCACCATCCCGAGACGGACGTGGGCGTGTTCTTCTGCGGGCCCAAGCCGCTCGGCCGCCAGCTGCACCTAGTGTCGAACAAGTACACGCAGCCCACGCGAGAAGGCACGCGGTTCATCTACAACAAGGAGAACTTTTAGCGGATGGACGCGCGCGCAGGCGAGCAGGATAGGAGATGGCCTGGCAATGAATAGATGCCAAGCATGCATGCATGCACGTATGCATGGCCATTTGGCGGCCATCAACATAGTAATTTCATTCGAGTAATTATTCATGCTAGCAATAAATTGGATTGGTGAACATAAGACTGTCAAGTGCCATAACATTAGTGGATGCCAATTCTAGTTTCGCCTAGCAGTGAATACTATAGCATCCCACAGGACATATACAATAAACATAATTATTACAATCTTTCTAGTATATGTATTGGAAGTGTCCATTGCTGGGCGAAACCAGAACTACCATCCACTAATATTATGCTTTATTATTGCTATGCTGTGCGCTTCTTCTAGTCTATGCTGCTGCTGCCCCAAAGCTCCGCGGCTTCATTGTGCGCAGCCGACCGGGCAGCTGGGCGACGAATGCATTGATCAATGCGTGGACATTCTCTCCTGGAAATGTGTACTTGGCGAAGAATAGGCGCAGGAATTCATACATCATGTCGCTGATGTAGCCGAGCTTCAGGTGCAATTCTCTGTGATAGTATTTTCCGTCATCGGGGATCAGAGCGAAGTTTGTATCCATGACGAAAGAATGGGGCGAGATAAAGACGTTTCCCTCGTTGGTAAGCATGACATCTAGCAAGGATAATGGTTAGTGGGCGTGGGGGCAGATGCTGCATGCTAGTAGTAGATGCTTACCAGACTCCTCCCAGCTCAAGTACCAGTCCAGCTTGTAGGCCATCCTATGCGCTAATGGTGCATCGAGTAGATTAGCGTCACATGATGCGCATTGCAGCATGGCATGCACCACTCACCGAGGATAAGTTGGCCTAGCACCTTATTCCGCGTGGCGCTATCTTTCAAGCGAGCGGCGGCTTTGGCGGAGAATATGCTGGACGACTTGCCCGGATAGCCAGCCACCTTTAGGACGTAGTAGATGTTGTCGCCCTCGATGCGGCGGCCGCTGGGACAGCCGATGCTGTCCATGGCGACTTGCTCGGTCGTATCCTTGGCCTTGTACTTGGCGCATGTCTAGACAGTGGCCATCCATCTGGTAAGTAGAGCGGCGGGTGCAGCATGCGGCGCACTCACCTTGAGGAATAACTGGTGCGCTTCATTCGCCAGCACAGTTCCTTTGCGCAGCGTATCAAGTGGCACGTTTGGATAGCGAGCGATGCCCACCATCTCGGTGCCTATCTTTCCCAGCATCATATTACCAAGGGTGGTTCCTGGTATTATGGTGAGGGTAGGCACGCTCTTCTGGATCTTCTTGATGGGCCATATAGCCTCGGCGGTGTCGAATGCCGCCAACATCAGCATCGACGCGGTAGTGGCGATAGCGAGAACGAGTCGACTTGCAAGCATCGTTGTATGGAATGGACCGTCTAGCGGTAGTCGTAGTAGTGGTGGTAGCGGCGGAGAAGGATGCAATGTTGCTGGTTGATAAGAAGTATGGTGCGCCAAGTCATGCGCGCAACTAGCTGGCCATTTATAGCTGCATGGACATGGGACGCAGGCAATAAAGACGGCGTTTTATTGATACATGCAGTAGCATCGTGCGCACAAAACAACGCATGGAATCGATCGCATATGGAACAAAACAGGCTACGAGGGAGTAGTGGCGGGGAAGTGCACATAAGACGTGCCGATATTCAAGGCGTCTCGTTCGATCGTTGCCATCAGCATCGATACAGAGAGAGAGAGACGAAGGGCGGTAATGTCGCCATCGCACGTGTTAGCGAAACTATATCCAGTATTCGGTTTTGTCAGTAGTCACACAGCAGCACGAGGTGAGGCAGCACGCACATCGACGGCATCTCCGCGTCTCATGCCGTCCGCCTCGTTGGTGCTCGTTTCATGGCATCTACCGCGATGAAATGTGTCAGCAATATGATCATCCAGTGCAGTCCTGGTATTACGCCATAGATGCATCATGGCTGTTCCCTTTCTCCCCCTTCTTTCTCCTCCTCTTCCCCGCACGATGGAACTTGGCCTTGAGCGCGTGCATGCTTTGTTGGGACTCTTCGACCAGCCGCAGCATCGTGTCCCGTTTATCCATGTAGCCGGCACCAATGGCAAAGGCTCGACGTCGGCCTTCCTCGCGTCCATCTACGAGCAGGCCGGACTGCGCGTGGGCGTGTTCTCCTCGCCGCACTTTCTCCATCCACGCGATGCCATCCGCATCAATGGGAGGGCACTCGCGCTCGAGGCATGGACGCGGTGGCGTGGCCGTGTCGATGCCGCGGTGGAGCAGCATCTCCACGGGGCACCTCCCACCGAATTCGAACGTGAAACCGCGGTGGCCTGGCTCGTATTTCACGAGGCGCGGGTCGACCTGGCCGTCGTCGAGTGTGGCCTGGGCGGGCGGCTTGATGCGACGAATGCCGGCCATGATGGGGAGGCATCGTGCAAACTAGCGTGCATCATCACGCCCATAGGACTCGATCACCAGCGACTGCTGGGCGACACAACGACAGCCATTGCCACCGAGAAGGCCGGCATCTTTCTGCCGCGTGTACCGGTCATATTGGCAGCGCAGCCGGATGATGCGGCCATGCGTACACTGGTGGCTATTGCGCGCGAGATGGACTGTGAGGTAGGGAAGCCTTGCACACACTGTGCGTAGGTAGCATGGATGGCACTAAACATGCGATGAAGCTCGTACACGGCACCACCGCCGCCGCATGGCATGGATCGCCCATCGAGGGCAATGCCCGGATAGAACGCGCCGGCAACGCGACACTCCATGTTCGTATGCGATTGGCGGGCGATGCCCAGCTGGTCAATGTAGCGACGGCCATCGCGACTGTGGACACGCTGAAGCTATCGGCATCGAGCGGGTATCGCTTGGCCATGCCATCGGCATTGATCGAGAAGCTGGGCAGCATCACCGACGATGCCATTGTCAAGGGCGTCGAGACAGCACGCTGGCCATGGCGACTGGAATGGCTTACGGTGCCGCAGCATCTGCTGCCCTCCTCTTCCTCTTCCTCCTCAGCATCGATTCGCCTGCTGCTAGATGGCGCGCATAATCCCGATGCTGCGCGCCTACTGCGTCAGCATGTGGACAGTCAGCTGGCCGCAGCTCCTTCATCCCCACGGCGCGTCCTATGGATCGTTGGATTAAGCGCCGAGAAGGATGCGCATGGCGTGCTTGCGGAGCTACTGCGCGCCGACGATCAGCTATGCGCCGTGCCATTCAGCCAGCCGGTGGCCATGCCATGGGTCCATTGCCAGTCGCCGGATGCGATTGTGGCAGTGGCACAGCAGCAGCTTCCCTCCATCACGGCCAAGGCGATGCCAGACATAGCGAGCGCACTGGACTACTATGCGCGTGAGCTGCCGGGACATGCCGGCTCATCGCTGCTCGTTGTATGCGGATCACTGTACCTGGCGGCCGATGTCTACCGCTTGTTTGGATGTACACTCGACGATCTGCGTGCATGCGCCTAGGCTGCCGTAGGGAGCATGCGATATCTTGCTAATAGCGGCGCGCACATCTCTATTTATAAACAAGCTAGCATGCATTGCTGCAATGCAGCCATGTATGATGTATGATTCGTAATCGTGTACTTTATTCGTTATATCTAATCGTGAGAGAGAGCATCTAGATCTTTGGCACGCCTCGATACCAGTTGACTACTCCCGCGGCAACGGTCGCCCGGTTGTTGTACTTGGTCCTGCCGGCCAGCATCTCCTGCGGGTTCGGGCGGTAGCGGGGGTCGCGCGTCAGCAGGACGTCCATCTTGAAGAGGAGCTGCGCGAATGCCGCGCCCTGTGGCGTGGTCGGGGCAGGGTAGGCGCCGAACGTGCGGTAGTTGGCTGGCGTGATCGGCGAGACGCGCGGCAGGGTGGGGCTGCGGGCGGGACTGCGGCTGGCGGCAGGGGCGGGCAGACTACCCGGCGTGGCAGCGGCAATGTAGCTCATCCACTGGTCGCGCTTCTTGCTGTAGTCGAAGCCGAGCGTGTCGGTCACGGTCAGCAGGTTGTAGATGGTGGCGCCGACGCTCCAGGCGTCGCTCTTGCGGCCATCGATGCTGGCATTGGGGATCTGGCCCTCGGGCGCGCGGAATCCCATCGTCTGGCCCCGGACGGTGATCGGCTTGTTGATGTGGATGACCGGCGTCTTGATCTCGAGGCCGAGATCGTAGTCGATGATTGTGATCTTGACGCCGCCCGTCCTCGCCACCGTGACCATGACATCTACACGAGCAAGTGTTAGCCTATGTGTGTTTGTGTGTGTTTATGCGCGGCAACCTACTCTGCGGCTTGATGTCGTTGTGGGCGACACCGGCACGATGCATGTAGGCGAGGCCTTGCAGCATCTGGTCAAGGATGACCGGCAGGTAGCGCAGCTTGTTGGCGGGCGTCTGGCGTCTGAGCAGCGCGTCCAGCGTCATGTCGCCACCATACGTGTAGACGGTGCAGTATCCGCCCTGCGGAGGCTTGAACGCGTACATCGGACGGGCGATGAACTCCTTGCCCATGGCGGCGGCGCCCCTCAGCGACTTTTCCGCCCTCAAGAGCAGCTAGAGCAGGCACATATTGCTTGTCAGTCAACCATGACTGGATGGCGGCAATGCCGGTATTGTAGTTACATTGAACGCCTTCTCCTCATTGCCGGACGCCGATGCCTCCCGGGAGCACTTGAAGAATGCGGGCACGTTCCGGTACTGGGCATTTCCCAGGACGAGCATGGGGCCTTGCGCGATCCACTTTCTAATGACGAGCGTGGGCACGTTGAATGCATTCGGCGCGTTGAGGGGAGCGCTGATGAACGGGGCACCATTGGAGCCGGCTGTGCAATCGGCATGGTTAGCATCGCGCATCGTAATCGGCCTCCTTCCCCGCCTCCTTACGCGTGAATCCAATGGGAGTGGCATGGATGGACGGCGAGATGGCGGCGAGTGCAAGCAGGCAGCCAGCTGCAATGGACGACAGGGTAGACTTGATCATGTTTCCTTGAATGAGACGGTAATGCTTTAGCGTTAAGAATCGACCGGCGATTGTGTAGTGAGCAAGCGAGCGAACGAGCGAACGAGCGAACGAGTGAGGGAGATGCAGTGCTGGATGTAGGCGTGTATTCCAAAGATTGATGCGTAGCTGTGGCTTGACCAAGCAAGAGCATCTACAGCGAACGTGCCCGCCATTTTATAGACGTGCCGTCCTCTATGCTCCTCGGCAATGAGCCGCCTCCTTCTCGTTCTTCGCGTAGAAAGGCGACCAAGCTGCCGCCGTTTCAACATGCCGCGCTGCCTTCATCGGCCATACTACGAGCATCGAGCATGCCTTAGCGTGGTGAAGGAGGGATGTGCGCACGCACTCTAATGCCCCTGCCCACTGCACTCAAAACAAAGTGTCATTGACTCTCTTCTAGAAGGATGGAAGCCAGCAACGGGCGAGCATCAGCTAAGGTGTGCTCCTATGCTTGCTGGTTGGCTGGCGGACGGGCACCACTTGAAACTTGCCTTTGCTAAGTGCTGGGGCATAGTCGGTGCTGATTAGTAGCATTCGAGCATGTTTGCTGAAACCGCCTTGTAGGTGGCGAGGGGAGGGAGAGGAGCGAGGGGAAAGCAGTCTATGCAATATAGTGTGGACATGCGCATGCTTATGCTAAGCGGGAGCGAAACAAAAGCCAGCACTTGCCATACATGGCAACTAGTGCATAAGGTCATTCATAACTTGTCCACGAAACACGGCAAATGACTGGCTTTTGTTTGACGATACGCACTGTCTGTTGCATGGAGCATCAGTGCTGAAACGAGCACGGCCATCCTGCCATTAGCTAATCGTATTGCAAGCACACATATGCACAATTGTAGCAGCAAGGCTTTACCTGAACATGCCGGCACTTTCTTCGCTATGATGCGCCTCCATCGGTGAAACCTCGAATGCAATCCGACCCTGCCATGAAACCAAATCAAACCATTCTCATTCGTATGTTCACGCCGTTCTATGCTGCTATGCGTCCACCATCATCATCGTCACCATGATCATCATTGGCGACGACGGGATCGTCATGGAGCATCGCTTCTTCTTTCCTTCCTTCCTTCTCTCTCGCGTTTCAACTGCCATCCCTGCCCTATTAGCTACATCCCCAACCATGAGCGCGCTCGGCTCGCGCAGATATTCCGCGCAATTGTATCAGCACGACCTATGCCGGTCTGAAAATCAGGTGGGCAATCCCATCGACCGTCCTGGCAGATAGACGAAGAGGACTGCTGCATTGTTTGCTTACGCTGCCCCTGTCTTTACCGCCACAGGCCGCCACCTTCCCTGAACCGCAGCAGGGACCGAAGCCCATTCGACTATGGAGCACGCGTGAAGCAGTGCAGGAGGACGACGAGAACGAGGGCGAAGACGTGAACGCGCCCTCACCATCGCCCATTTCCGATACAGAGACAGCGACAGCGACAGCGACAGAGACGCCAACGACAACGACAACGCACGCCGTCTCGCCGCGACGACGTCGGGCCAGCATGCCCGGTACGACCAGCACAGCTGTCGCCGAGCAGGCAGCATCCTCGTCGCCACCCTCATCCCCTCATCGCCCTCGTCGGCGTCAAGTAAGTGCTGTCGCCGCGGCATCCATAGGCGCAGTCCTTTGTCCACATCGTGCCATCCCACTCACCTACTCGTGCCTCCTTTGCTGCCTAGTCCATGCATCGCTATGTGGTGGCTGGTCTCAGTAAGGACTATCCCGAGCGGCTACTCGCCCCGTATCGCATCGAGCCCGCCTTCTGGCAACGATTCATTGCCGCCATCAACGCGGCCCTTTCGGAATTCCCCGCGTGGAAGAACCCGCAGGAGCTGGCGGCCGGCCGACGCCGACGCCGCTTCTCCTTCGACGCCTCGATGTCCGCGGCCTCGCCCCGCGGCAATCGCGTGTGGTGGACGGACGACACGTGCGGCGCGAGCGGCCGCGACCGTGCGGAGAAGGTGCTGCGATGGTGGAACGAGGACTACTTCCGGCACAAGGGCTGCTGGATCACGCTCGGCTTCCATCGCGACGACGTGCCCTCGTCGGCGCGGAATGACGGCGAGGAGAGCGTGTGCGATGTCACGTCCGGCCAGTCGATCGAGGACACGATCCACGCGGAGCAGAAGAGGCGCGCGACCATGGCGAGTGTTGCCGATGCGATACGGTCGTCGTCCGCGCGAGATGCCAGCGCCCATGCCGCCGACACCAGCATCACCGCCACCGCCGCCCCGAACGACAATGGAGGCGGCAATTCCACGCTCAAGCCATTTCTTACGGTGCGTCCCATTTAATGGTGGCATCGTCGTCTCTCCTCGCCTGCGTGCGTGTATATAATGTCCATCGATCTTGGCGCGCCCTCATCGAGCTGTGTTCATGCTGGCTGCTTACCATGTCTGTCTGTGGCTATTGTATTCATGTGTGTGCATGAGAGGTGCATCAATAAACACATAGGCGTAACTATCTATTATCCATTGATTCATTGTTTATTTATATGTATATATCTATGACAACTAAAACCATCGCAATACGAATACTGATCAACAGAAATGACAAAACAAAGTAAGCAATCGATCGACGAGGCAGGAGGAAGAGGGAAATGAAGCCCGCTATTATAAGAATACAACATCATCAGCATCATCGTCATTGTGTCGTGGCTTCCGATGTGGTCGACACTGCATTATTGCTGCTGCCATCATTCTCATCACATAGTCGATCCAGGCCGGAGAGCATGGCGTTGGTCTGCTCGAGCAGCGACTGCAGACGGGCCGCCTCCTCCCGCAGTGCATTGCGATGATGGCGCAGCTGATCGGGCGTGTAGCCAGTAGGAGCAGCCGTAGCCGAAGAGGACGAGGAGGTGGCGGTGCCGGTCTTGTGCAGGACGGTCAGTGCCGGCTCGTTGGGCGAAGGAGGCGATGAAGCCGGCGAGGCCAGCGCCGACCAGCCCGATGCTTGTGATGCGGCTGTGGTGGAATCCGCCGCCGCATGCTCGCCCGTCGAAGGCAGAGCGAATGGGGTCGATGTCGATGTCGATGTCAATGATGGCTCCTTCTGGGTGGTGGCAGCGGCCACGGTGGCTGCAGCAATGGCCGCCGTATGTGTTGTCGCCGTGGTGGCCGTGTCGTGCGTGGTATGGCTGGTGCCACTCTGATTGCCATTGCTGCTATTGCTATTCAACAACGATGCAATGGAGTTGACCCGTGCACGGGCAGAGGACGCATAGTCATTATAGCGATGCAGGTGCTGGTGGTGGTGATGCACGGGCGACATAGCTGACGATGGCAAGGCTGGCTTCGCAGACAGCTCGGGAGACATACTCGATGTCGCCATGGATTCGGCGACCGCCACCAACGAGGCAAGCGAGGAACTCCCATAGAATGATGATGATGCTGGTGGTGCTGGTGCTGGCGAGGAGGTCGATGTCGGGGCAGATGGCGTAGGATGCCATGCAGTCGTCGTAGATGTCGCCATGGCGCTTGTTCCGCCCTCCTCTAGACTCGCGGGCGATCGCACGGTCGGCGGGTCATGCTCGTAGGGCAGCGAGGGCGGCGTGAAGGGCGACGACGACGGGCCGAGGGGCGGTGTGGGCATGGCGGCCATATGGGATAGATGCGCGGCAAGTGGCGGCAAGCGGAGGGTGGCCGACTGCGACGACGATGACGATGACGATGTGGGCGGCAATGGCTCGTGGGATGCCGACTGACTGCGACGAGCATGACCATGAAGGGGCGGGAATGGCGAGTGCAGTTCGCGCGTCGGCTCCATATGCGGCGAGGAGGACAGGGGAGCGAGGGCATGATGGCTGGAGGGGAGCGATGTGCGCTTGGGGACAATGTAATCCTCGATGGCCGGCACACGAAGGAGGGGAGGGGAGGCTGATGGCATGCTGGTTGCTGCTGTCGATGATGACGATGATGGCGGCATCATAGAAGGCAAGTGTCGTGGCGGTGATCGGTTTGCCGCCAGTGGCTGCTCCTCGTAGGCCACCTCCACGCGTCGTATTTGCTTCGGGCGATATAGTCCTTCATCCGCATGCGAATGCTGATGCTGATGCTGATAGTAGTGGTGGTGGTGGTGAGTGGCGGTCGGCGACAAGGAGATGGCTTTGATGGCCGGCACAAGCATGGGCGGCTCTCCTCGCGATGTGGCACCGCTGTGTGATGGTGCCGTCGTGATGGGTAGTGGATGCTGCTGCTGCTGATTGCTATTCGATGTGGCGGTGGCGGTGGCATTGAAGGATGGCTGGTGCGGGTTATTGACCGTGCCGGTGCGCTTGCGCCGTTTGATGACAGAGCGACGCATCGTCATGGGTCGATGCACACCGTGTAGTTTATAGTAAAGGCCGCATGCATTACAAATGACATTGCCGCTGAGATCGCGACGCCACAGCGGTGTGGTGCTCGTGCCGCAGTTGGAGCACGTCACCGCCGCCTTGACCTGGTGCTGGTTGAAGGCGGGACAGCCGGCGCAGCTCTCCGATCCGCCCGTGCCATCGCAGTGGCCGTCGCCGGGACAGGTGCCCGGATCCTCGGCCGGTCGCTTGTGGCAGCTGCTGCCGATCTCCTCGACGTCGCGGGACATGGTGTGCACCGCCATCGTAGCCTCCTGTCCGCCACTGCTGCCATTGGCGGCGGCGGTGATGGTGGTGGTGGTCGATGTCGATGTGCCGGTCATCGTAGGATGGAGGACCATGACCATTTCTCGTTCGGGCGAGGGGCGTCGCGGCGACCGTTTGAGATGCAGCGGACGTGTGGCATTGCGGGCCTTCTGATATAAACCTAGGAACAAACGAAGAAAGGGATGATAGTGTAAGCGATGGGCAGATGGCAGCGTGGACATGGTGGGCAATGATGGGTCGTCATATCGTCATACATATACCGTCATTGTAGCAAGGTATATATACAAATAATATGAGGATAGCGTGTAGAGATGCTTCTTTACTGGCATTGTCCCATCATGGCATGTGGCGGCATGCAGAGCATCCCATTGATGGCCATGACACTTACCACAGGCATTGCAGATGGTCTCGCCCGTCGGCGCACGTCGCCATAGAGGCGTGGTGGTGGTGCCACAGTTGGCACAGCACGTTGCCGATACAGCGGTCGAGGATGCAGGCATGGTGGATGATTTGGAGGGCGCCATGGCCAAGGGCATCGCTGCAGCTGTCGGTTGCTGTTGTTGTTGTTGTTGTTGTCTGGGCAAATCTGCCGCCATGGCGATCGGCGCAGACGACGATAATGACGGCGAGGGAGATGCCATGTCGGCAGAGGCCGAGTGTTGTGCGGGCGAGGTGTTCATGACTGGTGGCGCGGCTTGCTGCGATGAAGATGGATCCCCGTGGATGGCCGGACAGGCACAGTCGACAAATGATCGTCGCTACGGTGAAGCTTGTTGTTGTTGTTGTTGTTTAGATGATGTGGAATCGATGATGCTGATGACTGTCGTAAGAAGGCAATACCTATCAGCAGCAGGCAAAGAGGAAGAGTAGAATGAATGAATGAATGAATCATCCATGCATGCGTCAGTACATAGAGATAGACGTGTGTATATGATGTATGGAGAGGGCTGGATCAATCTACGGCACTAGGCATGCAGACAAACAAAACAAGACAGCAAAACAACAAACAAGCATACGATCGCCACATCCACGGAAAAGGGAAGTGAAGGAAAGAAGAAGCGTGGTGGTGGTGGTGGTGATAGCAGTAGTGGCAGTGGCAGTGGCAATTGCAGTCATCATCATCATCCGCATCATTCACATTCTGCAGATGGGATTATATTAGAGAGCAGCAAATCAGCATTGTAATGCATCATGTGAACAAATGAAGGGCAGCAGTAGTAGTAGTAGTAGCAGTAGTTAGTTGATGACCAGTGTGCGTGTGCGCGCGTGATGGCGATCAGAGTGCAAGAGAGAAGGGAGGAAAATCAAAAGGAATAAAAACAAAAACCAAAGCGATCCACATCCATCCATCAATCAGTAGTGTCATAGATAAGCACGCCCGCTCATTGATTATCGTCAGATAATCCAGATAACCGATAGGATAGACGACGATGCTCATGTGTGATCACTATCCCGGTCTATCCTCATCATCCAGGACAGCGAGCGACCAAACACCATGCTGTCGTCTATCTGCCACTACCTCGCTCCATCTCCGTCTGTCTCTGCCTGTCTGTCTACCGAATGGTCTATGCTGCTAGACGACGACGACGACAGTGTAGAATACACCAGTTTAATGGACCATTTACTACTACTACTACTGCTACTACTACTGCTATTGATGATGATAATGATGATAACAAACACCGTCCATGCCATCTCATATACCCGTCGTCTCATTGTCGACGTGTGCCATTGTATATTCATGGATATTTACTGCATCGACGACAACAACAACGACAACAAGCACAGGTGCTTACCCGCATGATACGTACATGCGCTGAACGAGGAGTAGAACAGTGGAGGCTGACAGGTAGTAGAACGGCAAGCACAAGCGCACAATAGCCAGTGGCCAACGACAATAGAAAGAGAGAGAGCGAGAGCGAGATAGAAGAGCGAGAGATAGGAGAGCGAGATAGGAACTTGTTGGAAGAAGGAGGAAAGACGTGGTGCTCGTCGTCCGACATCGCCTAAACCAGGCCGGATAATGACTCGGCCAAATGAAGCGTGCGTGTGCGTGGACGGACGGATCCACACCAGCTGCCCTTCTCTTTCGAGATGAGAGAGCCCAATGATTCCATTGCCGAAATAGACCACGATAAAACATTTCCCCGCATGCCCGTCATCGCGCGATGTGACCACACGCCCCTACATCGCCCGCCTCGCTCTACACATATACATGCCCACCCATGTCTACCCACCCGTCTTCTTTCTTCCTACTTGCGCGCGCGTGTGTGTATGTATGTAGATGGCTCGGTTGGGATAGGAGCATTCCGCATGATACTGGGAATACCGATGAAGCGGTGTCCGCGGAGATCCGCCGGCGGTGATTGGCCGATAAACTAGCATGGTCCGCGGCCAATCAGTGGCGGCGATGCCTGGTCGGTGTTTCCGCTTGTACGCCATCGTCAATGTGTGGAGAGAGAGAGAGGACGAGGATGAGGATGGGGACGAGATGAGGCGCGCTGGCAGCACAAGCAACGTGTCCGCGCGTGTCACCAGGTCACCATTAAGGCCTGAAAGGACGTGCTATCGATCAGCGGCCATGGAGGCGCGCGTGTACGCAGTGGGCCATCGATTAGCCCGTGAGCAAGCAGCTAAGCAGGCAATTCGTCAAGCAAGCAAGCAATGGAGAGGAGGAGGGCGATGTTTGGAAACAGAGTATGCAATGACACATCGTTCGTGGTAAGTAAGCATCGTCGAGGCAATGCTAAGGCCGTGTATGGACATAGGCCAGACGGGTGTGCCACGAAGCTTCAATGGCCAGATGTTTCAAGATAAGTGCAGGTTGCTTCATGCACATGCCATAGTCATAGCACGCACGAGAGAGCAAGGAATGGACACGGCGATAGTGGTCAAGGAAAGGGACGGTTTAGTAAAGCGCTAATAATAATGATAATGGTAATGAGCCATCCAAATAAGTAGTCGAATAAACGTGCTATGCTATCGTCATCGTAGAGATGCAATGGGGCTTATGCCTTGCCGGTGTACTTGTGATGGGCCATGTAGTCGCGATAGATATCCTTGAAGCGCGCACGTCCCGCCTGGTCCATCGACACCTGCAAATAGTGGCGCTCGTGCTCCGTGCACAGATCGAGCAAGGCGAACACGCCCGGCTGGAGCGCGGCACGCACCGGCCCCGTCAGCTGCGAGTGGGGATCGAGCTCGATGGCCAGCCAGTCGGCGAGCAGATACGGCGCGTGCTTGCCGAGTGCCCGCTGATACTGGCTTGTCGAGGCGGCGGCATTGGCATCGCGCGTACCTGCCTGGATGGCGCCGCGATCCACGAGTGCCGACAGGAGACGCGCCATCCAGTGGGCGCACGCGGTGGGGAGGGGCGCGTGTCGCGACACCAGCGGGAAGGGCAGGCTCGCGTGGAACTGCTCCATCTGCTCGGGCGTGGCATTCGCGCGAGGTGCACGCAGACAGTGCATGAGCCCGTGGATCTGCGCGCTAAATAGCGGCACGAGATCGAGGAGCGTCGCGCGCTGGTGGCGGGCCATCTCCAGCAGGATGCGGTAGACGGCGGCGAATATGGCCTCGGCCGCGGTGATGCTTGCTGCATCGGTCGCATGCACCATGGGATCGGCGGTCGATGCGGGCATGTCCGCCGCCAGCAGCAGATCCAGCCAGCGGTGATGGTCCCATGCGGTCGAGATGGGCCGGCGCGTTTCCGAGTCGGCGATTTGTTTAGCCATGCCGGGCGACATGAGTGTCGTGAGTATTTGCAAGCAGATGGTCATGTCCGACGGGCGCAGGGCCACGAGCTGCCAGATGATGACGATGATGACGATGGTGAGTGTCAATGCATATGTCGTGTGCATTGCTCTTTACCTTATAGGAGCATAGCTGATGGACCACCTGCAGGGCACGCAGAATAACCCGGCTCGATGAGATCACGGGCAGTAGAGCGGCGATATGGGCGAGGATCGAACCGGTGAATCGGCGTAGTCGTT
>KZ989173.1:3048-17000 GCA_003614755.1 Syncephalis pseudoplumigaleata | reverse complement strand
CCGTCCATCATTGACCATATACACCATATGAATAAACATGCATGCATGTGTGATGATGCTGACCATACTCTACTCTTGCTGCATTGCTTGTCGATGGAACAATGCCTACTACAGTCATCATCACAGTACTGCTGCCATTGACATGGGATGAATGGGAGGCATAGCGAGGACCATACACTTGCTGGCATGTAGATAGAGATAGTTGCGCCTCTATCATTAATGCACGCTCCCGCTTCCTCTTCCATGCGCCGCCCATGTAAGCCTGCCATGCTCGGACCGATGTCTGATGCTGTTATAGAAACAATGCTTGCTATTTTATTGTAATGATGAACCTAATAACTCAAATTATTTACGATGACGCGAGACATGGGCGGTTGCTGCAGTGGGAGGAGTGGAAGGAGCGGGAGGGGGAGGGCGTTTCCGTGATGTCGACAGCTGTTGCAATGCTGTGCTGGATCTACTAGAGGAGGAAGAGGAGGAGGAGTGGCCATTGGACTGTGTGGTGGCCATGACCGTGTAAAGACTGGCATCCATGTAGAACAGCAGATAGGCATCGCCCTCCGTGGTGCGACTCCAGCCGTCCCACTCGCCCTGGCCATGCACCAGCGACGGCACTTCCGCAGCGCCCATGGACGATGACGGCGTCGCCGCACCGACACACACGTCCGACTCGCTGATGGGCTCGATGACCGTGTCGTTGATGCGGATCCATTGTCCGTCCTGTCGGCGCACATCGCACGTGTAGTGGCCGCCTGCCGTGTACTGGCCATGATGGTAGACCACTAATCGTCGACATCGCCATTAGACACCCATCGCGCGTATATATATATATATATATGCGCATGCAATGTCCACTTACCTCCTACGAGCAAATAGGTGGGCGGCTTATCCCGCCGGGAAGGCGCCATCATTTCTATGGAGATGAGGAGCTCGTTGTGAGTAACGGCTACTGGATGCACTGCCCGCCACGTCATTACCTGGTTGAAAGCGCAAGTAGGGACCATAGGCAATGCGTCGGCGTAGCTTCTGCGTGCCCAGTTCGGGATCATAGTGGAAGCGCTTAATGTGGAGTACAAGCATGGGCGGCAGGTCTTGCAGCTGATTCTGCTTGGTCATCGTCATTGTCTGCCAATGGTAGGTAAATAAAGATGCTGTCTATCATGCAAGCGAGTGTGCCCTACCTCGTGTGCATGTGTCGATGTCGAGATGTCCAATTCCTCGATGGCCGCCAATTGCAGGAGCGCATCCTCGACACTATGGATATGCGGCGACTGACATGCCCACACACGCGCACACATTAGCTACATCCAATTGTCGATGCCTGCTGCCCGCCTACCGAGATGTCGAGATGAAGCGAGCGGAATGGCTCGAGTGTGGCCGAGTCCCGGCTGCCTGGACGCTTGACCACCGAGCGTATCTTGCCCCAGAACATTCGACTAATGGGCGACTCGTTCATATCCATCTACAGCGAGCATGGTCAGTGTCATCATCACCATCATGTTCATCATCATCACATTGCTCCTTACCGTGCGCGTCTGGCAGGTCTTTTGCTTCTTGCCCACTTCCAGCCAGGTGTCATCGCCGTCCGCTTCATGCCTGCCGCTTTTCGTGCCATTCTGCTGCTTCTCCATCGCTTCCTGGTGCTTGCGTCGTGCTGCATCGAGTGTGCATGATGCAAGTCGCACTGCCATTTAGCCACGCGCTATGCTCCACACAGCCTGCCGCTCACCTTGATCAAACTCCTCGTGGAGCGTGTCGAGCAACGATCCCAGGAACTCGTCGGCATCCTCCTGGCGGCCCCGTAGCGAATCAAACTTCTTCAGCTGCCGTAGCGTCTCGTAGACATACTCCGGAGTAAATGGATCCAGCTCTAGCATTGTGCACGCAAGAATGAGCATATGGCGTGATAGCTGCTTCCCCTCTGCCACCGCATCCACACCTTTAATCGCCGCCAATTCCTGGAACTCCTTCACGAACATCACCCTAGCAGATCATAGTCGCCGCATTAGAGGGAGGCACATCCGCACACGTGCCCACTTACATGGATTCCACAAGCGGCGTCTCGCTATTGAACGAGAAAGCCACGCGCTGGCCAATGGTGTTGAATAGGTTGTAGAATGGCGGGCAGTGGGCCAGCGGCTGTAGGATGGCGTTCATGTAGCATGTGTTGTTGCTGTTGAGCATGCCGCGCGGCTGGATCAGCGGAACGTGGAAGGACAACGTGTAGTCTTGCATGACATCTACAGCACAGCCCTATGCATTAGCACATGCCCTCGCTTCTATCTGCTCTGCCCCTCACAGGCTATGTCTACATACGTGCAAGTGTAGTGAATGGTTTGGCGATGCCGTTCATCGGAGGTGGCATGGATGCGCCAGCACTGGCCTTCTTGTCGGTGCGCGCGGTCGATGTACCATTGGTCGTGACTGGTTTGGTTGTGCCGTTGGGCGGATGCGCTGTGGCTGCATTGGCCTGCTGGCCATGGCTACTCGCAGTGCCGGTGCCGGCGGCAGATGGCTGCGTCTGCTTAATATTCTTCTTTGCTAGCTGTGCCCATGTGGTTGCTGCTGGTGCTGGTGCTGCTTCCGCTACTGTTGGCTTGACCGGCTTATCCTTCGCCGATGCCATGGGCTCCTTCACCGGGCCTGTCCATCTAGGAAACTGGTCCCGCATCGGGAGGGAGGACATCCACGGCAGCTGGACATGCTCATTAGCTCATCTCTCTCATTCCTGGGCGCGCTTCCCTTACCTTTACTTCCTTAGAGAAGGATCCAACCACCTGATTCGCCTCTATGATGCTCAGCGAGCCAAACACAATGCCGCCACCGACAGGGGCTTTCGCGGCAGCATCGCCCGTTCTACTCGATGGCCGTGGCTGATGCGTTGCGACGGCGTCTAATGATAGCGCCGTCGCCGCCGTAGATGGCGTCGCTGATGGCGCTGGTCCCTAGACCGCAGCACCGTTAGTCCAGATGGATACGCGGCAGTCCATTCGCATAGCTACCTACTTTGACCTTATCTGCAAAGGAGGCAGTCATAACCACGTTGGTCCTGTGTGCACGATCGCAGCAGTTACTACAGATATGCGTATGGGACACGGCTACTGCGACAGCAACAATCCACACACACCCGCCAATATCGATATACAGGAGAAGGAGGAGGAGGAGACGGATGGGTGGTGGCTGGAATCGTCGTGCGCGATATGCCAACTTACCACGTCGTCTTCGTCGTCTGTTTAGGCGGCAGCAATCGTACTTTTCTTTTCTCTTTTTGCCAGGTACTACGCGTGGTGGTATGGAGCACCGGTACTATGTTGGCTACGGCGACAATAGGCAAGGAAGTAGGAAGGGAGCAGCACGTCAACGGAGAGATCGAGGAGAAAAACACACACACACAGTGGAATGCAGACGGACGATCTGAGGTGTGTGTGTGTGTGTGCTGGGCATAAAGACCGCGCACACCACCACTTGTAGAGCACATGCTGTGATGGATAGTCCACCCACATACACACACATACATACATACGCGCATTATCCACTGCTCTGTATCTGCATGGCATCGGATACGTGTGGTGGGTTGGCCTTCCCGTGTATGTCTATTATGTGTCTATGGTGGTGGCGGTGCATGTCGGTGGATGATGATGATGATGCTCCATCATATTAACAGTAATCCTATCATTGGCGGCTTTGACACATAAGCTGCGCTAATAATAAGCGCGCCCCTTTTTCCCTCCTCCCTCTCTCCTCCTCTTTCACTTTCTCTACCACCACTTGATCTGCCTCTCGCTCTCTTTCTCTTTACCTGCTCGCTCTCTTCCTAGGATTGTGATCCTCCCTGCCTCACTGCTATATACGCGTGCCCAGATCCCGTGCGTGCGTATACGTGTGCAGCCTTCCACTTCTTTCTTTATTTGTCTGTTAGCATGAATCAGCTACGTGTCGGTGCTATGCGCGCGGTGTCGGCCGTGCCGCGTCGGGCTCAGTCGTCGTCGGCGGCGGCGACGACCAACACGCCCGCCATGGCCAATATCGCCTCCACCTGGTCGAATCTGACCGCGGAACAGCGCACCACGCTGGAGAAGCAGCTGGATGAGCGTATGACGGCCGACTGGAAGACGCTGTCCGCCGAGGAGAAGAAGGCCGGTAAGTGACGAGTGCATGCATGCATGCATGCATGACGCGACATCCATGGTTCGCGGATGGCCATCGTCCTCGTTGGCTAACCGTGCTGCCGCATCTGCCATCGCCCGCCGCCAGCCTACTACATCGCATTTGGCCCGCATGGTCCGCGCGAGCCATTGCACAAGCCAGGATTTGGCGTCAAAGTCACGGGCGGTGTGGTGGCCGCCATTGTGGCAAGTGCCGCGCTGTTCAGCGCCATCCGCACGCGCGCCCAGGAGACGCCGCACACGATGAGCAAGGAGTGGCGCGAGCAGACCGACGAGTACATGCGCTCGCAGAAGGCAAATCCAATCACCGGTATCGCGTCCGAGGGCTACGAGGGCAAGGGCTTCAGCGGCCACGCCTACTAGTCGTTCACGGCTACTACTACAACTACAACTACTGCTGCGATGATGATGATGATCATGCGTATGCCCATGGCATGCAAGCG
Organism: Syncephalis pseudoplumigaleata; assembly: GCA_003614755.1. Lineage (NCBI taxonomy): Eukaryota > Fungi > Zoopagomycota > Zoopagomycetes > Zoopagales > Piptocephalidaceae > Syncephalis > Syncephalis pseudoplumigaleata. Next base: position 12,391 of record KZ989173.1, on the reverse strand, counting down.
TGGTTTATTCGCGTTGCAGGCAATAAATCAACGTTCATCTTATGTAGTGGCTGTTCGATGTGCGCGTGCGTGTATGCAGCATGTCTGCCATCATACAAGCATCTCATGGATGCTCACTGCTTCATAGGCGCGCTCGTTCAGCTTGAACGTGCATCCATTGCCGGGACTGGAGGCGGGCATCGTCCATCGATGCATGCATGTATGTTAGTGAGCTTGTGTGGTGCAGCATAGATGCCCGTATGCTTACGTATTATTAATGGGAATGAGCCAGAGCAGCGGCACGGGTCCCAGCACCTGGCAAATGTTCTCCCTGCAACATAGGATGGCATGGGTTGGCGCAGCACGTAGACAGAGAGAAAGAGAGCGAGGAGCACCTACCGCCAGCCGAGATCGAATAGATTCAAGCGAGGTCGCTGGCCATGGCGCAGCGTGCCGCCCAGTCGACGATAGCGATTGGACTGGAATGTCTCGATGGTCGTCTGGTTCGTTAGGAGCAAGTAGGTGTGGTAGCCGGCAAATCCCGTCAAGCATAGGCCAAAGATGCAGCCGCACATGACGACGAATAGCCAGTGGACATTGAGCAGTAGCAGGCCCTATCCAGCAACAGCTGCATAGTCAGTACAAGCGATCATGGCCAGGCATCATGGCCGATCGCATGCTCACATTGTTACTGATCAGCACTCGGTATACAGGCTCGATGCTCGCCACACCGACGAACAGCGTGTAGATGGCGCCCCAGAATATAAATAGGTAAAAGTACTTTTGGTTCCTATGGCCCACGCAATTGTTGATCCTGCAGACCGCGTTGCTTATGAGTGAAGGGGGACGCGCCACGACGCATGCTCCCGCCTTACCATGGACAATGGCTGGTGGCAGCATAGATGTAATGCGCATGAGTGCTCGTCATGGATGAGATGGTCAGTGCCGCTTACTGGTCCATTTTTAGTATACATCTAGCGAGCATGCCGAGTGCACGTTAGCCATGCGACAGGAGCATCGACTGGCTACTTACTCGCCGCACACCCTGCAATGATGCGCGCGATCGGGCTTGTTAAGCCGGCACTTTCGACAGAAGCGCGGCTGGCCATCCTCCTTGACGGTGATGACGCTGGCCAGCGCCTCCCGACTGCCCGACGACGATATCAGGGTGGAGCTGGCTGCGGTGGTATTTAGCGGGGCAGCATTCGCCATGAGTGGCACGCGGGCCTCGCTCGACGATGCCATCGACGCATCGAGCACCGCATCCTCCTCCTCTTCCTCCTCCTCCTCGCCATGCTCGTCCTCTGCCGTGTCTGGCACAGTGGCGTCCTCTCTATAGTCGATAACACGATGCTCCAGCTCTAGTTCAGCATCGGATGCGCCAATGACTGGCTCCCATTGACTACCATCAGCAAGGTGCGATCCTACGAGTGCCTCCTCCTCCTCCTCCTCCTCACCATGCTCCTCATCCGCATCCCCTTTGCACAGCTGCATGGCGGGTGGTCAGCATGCGATGGCCATGTGCATAGGCAAGGGGAAGCACCCACCGTATGGCTTGGTGGTCGTCCAGGATGGGTGCGCACACATCGGATGAAGCTCGTGACGAACAGGATCAGTACGGGATGGTAGACGAGCAGATAGACGATGCCTATGGCCATAAGCGGTTCCAGGCAGGCAGGCAGGCAGGCAGGCAGGTTAGGAAGGATGCGCGGGCAGCCATCGCCATAGCGTACCTTGCGCGACTGACTCGTGCCGGATAAGGTGGCCGCAGAGCGATATGGCAAAGCCGTAGTAGGACCAGCTCACGAGGGCCAGACAGAAGACGACGGGAAACATGCTGGCCAGTCGAATGGCCCGTGTGAGGCATTGCTCGGCTTTGCTCATGGTGCCAGGCGTGCAAGTAGGCACTGTATGTGGATAGCTGCAGTAGAAGGCAGGCAGGCGGAGAGGCAGCGGAGAGGCGATGCGAGGTCAGCTTAGCAGATTCCACATAGGGCACAGCACAGTGGACGTGGATGAGGAAGGTGAAGTAGGCGTTGTTGTTGCTGCACACACACGAGATAGTCAAGCGAGAAGTACAAAGCAAATAAGCAAGCAAGCAGGAATGCAGCATTGTATGGGCAATCGGAGTGGCGATCAGGAGCCAGCCAATAAACACACACACACACACACACCAAGGAAACGAATTGGCCGATAGAAAAAGAAAAATAATCAATAGCGCCGCAAAAGAGGCAGCGGTAGCAGCAGCAGTTGGATTCCTACTTGATCGTTTGTCGTTGTTGTCGTTTGTTTCCACTGGTCGGTTCCAGTGCATACATTTACCTACTGCGTCGACGTCTGTACTTGCAACTATGGCCGAGGAGGACTACTATGCGATACTTGGCGTGGACCGAGAGGCGGATGCCACGACCATAAAGAAGGTAGGTGGCCGGCCAAGCAGCTCGCTGCCACGCTAACCATCCATGCACCAGGCATATCGCAAGCTGGTGGGTATTCTACGCAACGACACGAGCAGCAGAGGCGCCTGCTAAGCGAACCACATGCACGCATACACAGGCTATGCAGTATCATCCGGATAAGAATCCCGATGCCGGCGACAAGGTAGGCAGCATGGGAGCACATCCATCATAGGCCACTGACCTGTTCGTCTAGTTCAAGGAGATCAGGTAGGCAATGCTATAGGCATACACACACACACGGACATGCATTCATGCTGGTCTACGTAGCCATGCCTATGATGTCCTAAGTGATCCGGAGAAGCGGTAGGTGATGGCGTGCTTGGCGATATGCGCATCCCTGACGCATCGGCATAGCGAGAAGTACGATCGATTTGGTGCGGGTGGGCCCGGCCAGGGAGGCGACGATGCCTACGGCTTTGGCTTTGGCGGCGGCCACGACGATCCGACGATGGACTTTTTCGCCAACATGTTTGGCGCGCAGTTCATGCCTGGCGACGACGATGACGACGACGATATGTTTGGTGGCTTCTCGCACAAGCAGCGTCGATGTAGGTGGCAGCAGCAGTTGGCCGGCTAGTCTATCTGCTTATGTGGCATGCATAGCGAAACGTGCACGTCGCCGCACACGGGGCGAGGACATCAAGTTCCCGCTGGAGGTGACGCTCGAGGAGCTCTACAATGGCACCACGAAGCATATGCCCATTGAGCGGACGGAGGTGTGCGGTGGATGCTCGGGGTAAGCAGGCAGGCAGACATGTATGCATGCAGCATTGTAGTGACGCGCGATCAATAGCAAGGGCGGCAAACGCGGCCCGCGTACGTGCAAGGCGTGTCAGGGCACAGGCACGATTGTTAGGGAGCAGCGCATGGGCTCGATGGTGCAGCGGGTGCAGTCGACGTGCAGGAAATGTAGGCGAATGGATAGACGGGCATATATATATGCTCGCATGCTGCTTACTAGAATGCATCGATATGTTGGCTAGGCCGTGGCGAGGGCAAGATCCTGCTGGAGAAGGATCGCTGCAAGAAGTGTGCAGGACGCGGCATTGTCAAGGCGTCGAAGAAGCTCGAGGTGCACGTCGATAAGGGCATGCGCGAGGGCCAGCGTATTGTGTTGGCGGGCGAGGCGGACCAGGAGCCCGAGGTGCCGGCCGGCGACGTCATCTTCATCCTCGAGCAGAAGCCGCATGCGCATATGGAGCGACGTGGACGCGATCTATGGACGGATGTGACCGTGACGCTGACCGAGGCATTGTGTGGATTCAGCAAGGTGCTGCTTGTGCATCTGGATGGTCGCGGCATTGCTGTGACGCAGTCGCCCGGCCAGGTCATCCGGTCAGGTAGGCTGATCTATATGCATGCATGCATAATGGTCGATGCGGTGTATGCTAATCGATCGGTGCTGGTAGGCGATGTCAAGTGCATCAAGGATGAGGGCATGCCAGAGTACAGGCGGCCCTTCGACAAGGGCGATTTGTATGTGCGCTTCTTTGTCCAGTTCCCCGAGGATGGCTGGATGACACCAGCCAATGCAAAGGTAAGCATGCACGCAGGCAGGCAGGCAAGCAGACAGGCAGACATATGCTCATGCCTCGGATGACATGGTCGAAACAGCGATTGGAGTCGATGCTGCCACCGCGGCCACCCGCCTCGGCACCAACACCCGAGCATCTGGAGGATTGCCAGTTGATGGCGTGTTCGGCTGAGACGGCAGAGCCACAGGAGGACGCGGACGAGGATATGTACACCGACGACGATGACGACATGGATCATGGCATGGGCGGAGGCGTACAGTGTGCCCAGCAGTAGCGATCGCCCTCTACACACACACACATACATACATACATACATATATACACACACACAGACGGACGGACGGACATTGATACATTATAGCGCATATGCATCGCGATGAACATGCTTGAGCAATAAATGATTATTTGATACAATGATTGCGTGGATGGATGATTACGCAAGCACACACATAGCCACACACATTCACTTCTCTCTCGCCTGTTTCGTATGGTTACGCTGCTTGTTTATTGCTCGCTCTCTCGCTCATTAGCACGTACCATGAATATCGACGCCATACTGAAGGAGCTACAACGCGAGCCCGACCTCTACGACGACTTGTACGGCATTCTTGGCTGCGCACCCACAAGCACGGTAAGGAGCTGCCTATGCCCGCCGCCACCACCGCCGTCTCTTTCTGCCGTATTAACGGGCAATAAATGGCAGCCACAGCAAATAGCCACCGAGTACCGACAGCGCGTCCTCACCTGCCATCCGGATCGCAACCCGGCCGATATCGATGCGGGTAAGCTTGCTGTCGGTGGTCATGGCCTGCTGCACCTTTTGATGTTGCTGTTGCTGCTGCTGTTGCTGCTGCTGCGGTAGCCCGTCTCGAGTTTGAACGGTTATCGACGGCCTACGAGATACTGAGCGATGTGGGCGAGCGCGCCAAGTACGATCGGTGGCGAGGCAGCGGTCTGGCCATCTCGTTCGCGCGCTGGCGTACCATGAGCGACCAATGCCAGGCAAGTAGACGTGTGTTCATCTACGTGCTCGCCCGTCTAATTGGACCTACTCTGGCGTGCACATCCAGTCGGTCCATTGGCGACAAGTGCCCACACAACCGACGCTGGATGACAAGCCGCATGAGCATGCTACTGCCACTGCCACTGCCCCATCAGAATCCGATCGATTGTTGGAACAATTCCGTCGCTATGAGATATGATGCATCCAGCTTCGCCAGCATGCTACGAATTAAAGACTACTTGTTTATTATGCATACTGCAGCAGTAGTGTGTGATGATGATGATGCGCATTATAGATCTGTCGCATGGTGTGGCCAGCGTGGTCGGTGGTCATCCCCTCGCGTTATACCATGCTCGACGTAGCATTGCCCATGACCTTGCGGATAAGCGCGCTATATGCCATGATTAGCCATCGACCATGCATGGGGATTATGGCAAAGAGCAAGCAAGCAACACTTACCGAGCATAGGGAATGTAGCTCGCACTATGCAATGCAGTAGCGTAAGTATGCAGTCCATCCTGGCAATGACCGCCACATGCTGCCGCCATTGACTCACCAATACCAGAACAGAGCACAGAATTGAATAATACACATGATGATGGTGAGCACGACGCTATGCAGCTGGGAGCACGACGCGTCAAGCTTAGTATCACTGCCGGCTTCCACACCGTCTCCCTGCCCGCTTCAGCCTACCACGATGGCCACGAGGAGCGTCGCCACGAGCGCCACGAGGTAGATGATGGTAGCCACGACACGCACTAGTAGAGCATGCGCACACATTGCTTAGGAACACACACACAGAGATGCATGCATGCATGCATGCCACCATCGTTGCCTCTCACCTTTGGCAAACATGGTCTTTAGCTGGCGCACCGGACCAATGAGAAAGCCCGTGCTAATCGCGCCACATTACAGGTTAATGCACGGCATGTCTCCTATCAACGAGCGCGATGGCCGACTGTCGCTCGCTCTCGCTCTCGGTGTGTGTGTGTGTGTGTGTGTGTGTGCCTACCTGACAAGCGATATAACATTGCCCAGCGTGTAGAGAATAGCAAAGCCGGTAAAGTTAAGCGTCGCCAACGAAAGCGTCGACTAGGACAAGCAGGCAAGCGTGCCAGTGAGTAGGTTGGCAGCATGCCTACGTGCGCGCGCATGTATCACCTACAAGAATAGTGATGACAAAGCCCACCACGAAACAGATAGCCCAGCCGTAGAGGCGCTGCTTCTTCGTGAGCGAGCAAAAGCTGCAGGCGTCGTCCATGATGTCGGACGGGCCGGTCGCCGCACCTCGCGACGAGGAAGGCGAGGTAAACGGCACGCGCATACTGTATTGACCGTCAAACGCGTCCGCGGCACGACAAAGAAGCAGGTCAGAGAGATGATAGAAGACGGGTGAGCAGGCGGGCAAGTACGATGAGGCAAGCAGAACCAAATAAGAAAAAACCACCCAGCTAGAACGAATCGTATCCGTGTGGCCTCCACACATAGACGGACATGGATGGACTAGCTGGTTGGTAAGAGCCGCATCCATCCACTCACATTCACCTCTCATCGTGTTTGCACTGTAAATACACACACACACACACGCGCGCGCGCACGCGCAGACTTGTCTCCACTGCATCGCTTTCCTTCTTTCCTTCCTTCCTTTGTTATCATCTGCTAGTGAATCCAGCCTGGTTATTGACCATGTGTAAACATATCCTTAATGCACAGGTGTCTATTCGTTCGCCGTGCTGTCGTCGGTGGTTCGACTGTCCCGAGTGCCACGCGGAGAACAGCGACCATGAACTGCGCAAGACGCTAGAGATGGTGTTTGCGTGTAAGAAGTGCCGCAAGGTGTTCCGTAAAGACATACGGTAAGTGTCCAGCGCATAGCATCGACACGGTGCCTGATCGCATGCTCGCGCTTGCTTATAGCGACTACGAGGAGGTCGACGAGTACTGCCCGCACTGCGACAACCATTACATCATCGATGCCAAGACCGCGGCCGATGGGATGAATGAGCTGGCCACGGGACCAGCGATCGATCCACGGTAAGCAGCAGCATAGTGCGCCGCATGCCGTACAGCGACGATGCTGACGGAGGAGCATCCGCGTCTAGAATGATCCACGACGAGCGCGTGAAGCCACCGACCGAGGAGGAGCTGCTCGATCTGCTCAACGACGGAGATGTCAGCTCGAAGCTCGGCTAATCGCGCCAGCGAGAATGGACGATCATTTATAGAAGCATGTGCGCGCAATAAAGCATGGATGCAATGATTATTATTTCCCTATTGATGTATGTATGCAATGCACGGAACTCTAAAGCAACGGAGGATCATGGCGTAGTGGTTATTTTTAAGCTGCATCATCACCATCATCATCATCATCATCATTACTATCACGATCATGTCTATGCTAGATGATGCTGATGCTGCTGCTGATGCTGCTGCTGATTAGGCCAGAGCTGGTTGCACGCTTGTACCAGTTGGCCTAGACGACGTAATACGGCATTGGGCACAGCCATGGCCGGATGCGACACGCCCAGCTCGACGACCATCGCGTAGTAGGCGCGCTTGACACGTTCCTCGAGTTCGGGCAGCAATCGACTGCAATGCTCACTAATAATGGAATCCTGTGATCGATGATCGATGATGGTGATGAGGATGAGGAGGAGGAGGATGGTGTGCATGCATAGACCTACCTTGATGTTGAGATGGTTCAGGGCATTCTGGATCCATACAAATCGTTGCTGCTGCTGCGGCAGGGCGCATTGCTGCATGTCGAGTCCTAGCTGGTGTAGTAGGGCCAGTACAATGGGCTGCGATAGTGTCGTGGGCTGGTGGGCCGGGAATACGGCCGTGGGATTGAGCTGCTGCATAAGCAGTTCAAGCATGGCCGGCTGCTTTGATCCCAGTGCCTGCAACATAGTGCATGTGGTGATGGTGATGGTGGTGGTGGTGGTTAGCCATCCTCGCTCATCGACATCGGGCGAGCATATCCCATGCCTACCTTCACCAGGGCTTCCTCTACATTATGCGGGGCGGCGGCAGCGGCAGCAGCAGGTTCGGGTGCAGTAGGCGTGGCGGCCACTGCTACTGGCACGGCCGACTGTGGTGCGGAGGGCACGGAGGACGGCGATGCTTGGCCGGCAAATACGGGACGCGGCGGCATGAGGACTTGCTTCAGATCATTCGTCATCGTGTGTGTCTATGCGCAGTGCAGGTTAGGCAATGAGCATGAGGGGCAATGGTCGCGCGCACACTTACTCTATCTACATGGTGGTGCATCTCGTGCTGGCCACCACTCGCACTCGGTGCATAGTGAGGTGCATGTGGCACAGAGGCTACGATGCATGGATGCGGGTTAGCTAAACATCGTCCCATGCGCGCTATCGACTTACGACGGCGGGCCGTGCTCGATGGCGGCATGTTGCGTATGGACTCGAGCGATTGCTGCCATGCCGGTAGCATGACATCGCGCACGCACGCCTGCATCGTATGCTCCATGGCGGGCTGCAAGCCGGCGGTGATCGCCCGCTGGATCGGCTCCTTGAGCGTGCTGATCGACATCGCCTTCTGCACCTGCTCGACAACCACGCCATTGATCACCGCGGTCACCGACTATCGCATAGAGCGCAATGTCAGCTGCTTGTCCATCCTACTGCATGCATGCAGCTTGCCTGCTCCATCGTCTTGGCCATCGATCGCTCGAGTGATGGCAGGACACGCTCGCTCATCTCGGCCTGGATGGTATCGACGACCATGTGCGCGAGCGTCTCGTGCAGCGTATGGGCGAGATCCGAGAGCAATGCCTCGAAGTGCGATATCTCCGCGGCCAGCTGCGCCTGACGCTCCCGCTCCCATCGCTCCTCTGCCACCACCGCCACCACCACCACCATATATTAGCCTGCATCTATGCAGATGCTCGATGGTCGCTGCCGCTTACCTCGTTTCAGCAGCTCCTTGTTGAGTAGCTTGCCCATACGCGACACCACATTGTCCTCCAGTGATCGTAGTTGCGCCACAGTGACGGTGGCGCCCGTATCGGCCTCGCTCGACTCGGTCCGCGGCTTGAGCAGTGGTGAGCGGAAGGCGGGATGGTCGCGGATCATCGCGTTCGTCTCCATGAGCTTGCCCGCGGCCTTGCCCAGGGCAGCATGCGGCAGCTGGCTCGGCGAGGGCATCGATCTGGCACTGCCGCCACTCGTCGTCGCTGTTGCCGTCTTGGGCGTCTTGCCCTTGCCGTGCGACTCGATCGAGGCACTTCGCGTGGGCTCGATGGCCGTCCGACGGGCATTGGCCTCTGCATGGCGGCCACTCGCATCGCTGCCGCCCGCGTCGGTGTGCATGATGCTTTGATCCGGCGAGTAGACGTGCGAGGGACC
>KZ989172.1:0-17013 GCA_003614755.1 Syncephalis pseudoplumigaleata | reverse complement strand
GACTGGACGTCGCCTCGAGGTTGGGGCTCGTGCGCTGGGCGGCCTGCTGGCGCTTGCGCTCGTCCAACTCGACGATGCTGGCCGTCTCGACACCAATGCTGACCGACTGCATCGGCGCATTCAGCGGGGCAGCCGCCGCGCCATACGTCAGCTGTGTGGCGTGCAGCGGCCGGATCGTGCCCACCATGCCCGGCGTGGCGCCGCCCGCGATGGGCGTGCCCGGCATGACGAGCGACTCCTGCACCCACTGCTTCGACTGCGTCAGTGCCATGATCCAGCGCTTCGCCTCGACGGCATGCTCGCTGCGCAGATGGTAGCGGACCGATCCCTTGCCGAGGATGTCGAACCGCGTCTTGTCGCCCGAGTCCATCCAGATCTTGGCGGTGCCGATGTTGATGCTGCCGCGACAGGCATTGCCGGCATCCTCCTGGTTCTTGTAGTATGACAGGATACCTATGATGTTCATGAGCACGGATGGCCTGTGTGCGCGTATGTGTGCGTGCAATGCTCACCGCTCTCCAGTACAAAGTAGCGCAGCTTGTAGCCACTCGCGAAATTCGTCCACTTGTACAGGCTGCCCTGCATCCTCGGCACCTCGCCGGGTATGGTGGCCAGGACGGCGTCGTTGAATGCTGCCCATGTCATCCGCGTCAATGCGTGCACATCGCCGTCATCGCCCTTATCGCTGCCTGCCTGCTTACCCTCTTTGATGGCTGCCCTGATGGCGTCTGCTTTCGTCAGCTCGAGGGCCGTCTTGTTCTTCTTGTCGCGCACAAATGGATCGGCGCCGCGCTGTAGCAGATAGCGCACAAGATCGGCATTGCCCGCGACGATCGCCTCGTGCAGGGCCGTCCGCCCGGTCATCGGGTTCTGGTGGTTGATGTCGAGTGCGCCGGCACGTGGATCTGCCAGCAGCCGCTTTACATGCTCCATGTCACCCTTCGAAGCCGCCTGGTGCACATGTGGCGCGATCTGGTTGACAATGTCATCGCGATACGCTGTGGCATGCCGATCAACGAATGAATATGCCATTCTGTACTGCCCGTCTCCCCCTTGATGCCCTACCAACAATCATGTCCACGATATCGGCACCGCGGGCAATGTCCACGGCCATCTGGTCCTCGTCGTTGCGCAGGCTGATGTCGACATCCTTGCGCTCGAGCAGCTCGCGCACCACATCGGCACGGCCTGCCTTTGCCGCCAGATGCAGCGGCGTGTTGCCTTCGACGTCGCGCTGGTTGACATCGAGCTCGCCAAACGACAGCAGATACTTGACGAGATCCAAGGGGACGATCTGCACGGCAATATGCAAGGGCGACTGCCGATAGTTGTTGCTATGACTGCGGATGGAGGCGGCACCGCTGGCCACGATGTTGCTCTCGTTCGCCGCGTGTGCCTGTATCAGACGCTTGAGCATGTCCTTGTCGCCCGCGTGCAGCGCCTCGACCAGCTTGAAGTTGTAGAGGGCGGGATCGGCGGCATAGTCGGTTATGGAGGCGGGCGGCGGTGGTGGCGACGCGGCCTCACGTCCTTCTAGCCATGCGAGGCACGATATCGCCGCGTAAATAAAGATGCTATGCTATGCTATGCTATGCTTCCTTCGCTCAGCTTACCTGCCACGTCCGTCGTGTCGGCCATGATAACTATCGACGAGGTGTACTAGACGCGATCGCACACTATGCGCGTAGCAAAGGGAACAAAGGAGGAGAGATGAGGTGGTGGTTGGGACGGCAATCGGGCATGCCAATAAGGCAGACCGCGATCACGAAGAGTAGCCGAGCAGCAGCAGCAGCAGTTATGCGTCGTTGTATATGCTGTAACGCAGCTGCACTGCTGGTCCAGAGCGTCCTGCTTCAACGCTAGCCGCGGCACAACAGCTGTCGAAGCACGTTAGAAGCAAGGAAAACGAGCTAGTGAGAGCTAGAGCTGGAAGGAGATCTAGCTAGAAGGAGAGAGAGAGTGGAAGAAGAGGTGAGACTATGCGCACGCTCGCACAAGTGTAGGATGTTGTTGGCGCAAGTACCACACCACTCTGTGTGTGTGTGTGTGTGTGTGCTCTATGACCAAGAACAGAACGAAACATGTGGTGGTCCAGTAACGAGGAACCACGCACACATACGACTGATATGTGTATGATGGATGTGTGTGTGTGTGTGTGTGTGTCGCTTGCCACCATAATAGTCGTCGATGCCATTGTGCAGATGATCCACAACGGGATTGCTGGACTTGTTACTACTAGGCGCACCGTGAATGTGGTCGCCACGTTGACAGCATATCAATCCACGACGATAAGCGCCATCGAACGCGTGTCCATCGCAGTGGCCGGCCTCTTTTGTTGTATGTGGCCAGCCTAGTAACGAACGATGATATACACTATCCTAGAAGTGCTTCTATGGAAATAGTGGTCCACATCATTGTCAGGCATCATCTAAATATAAATAAAGGGCCTATTTCCGAATGTGACGCCGCCAAACATCGTCCAGCTGACCGACCTGTTCCATTCCACGCCTCTGCCTTATCCTACTACTACTACTACTACTACTTGTTTATTCCTGCCTCTACTGTCTACTCGCGCAATGCGTCGACTTGCTTGCTTAGCGGCCGTGGTGGCTGCGCTAGTCTATCTAGCAGATAATGGTGGTAGGTGGCTGTGTCGAGGCGTAATCTCCGAGCGAGCGCAAACTCACCGCCGCCTGTTGACGTGTAGCACCCGTCCATGCTGCTCGGTATCGTCCCGGTAAGTGGCATATCTGGCACATGCATGTGTGTGTATATGGCTACTTAGCTACGGCATCCCTTAGTGGTGCTATGGCACGGCATGGGCGATAATTGCTGCAGTCCGCGAAGGTAAGCACATGTGTGGAGCAGCTGCTTGGCGGCATTGCTAACAAACGATGGCTTGCCAGCATGGGCGCGGTAGCCAAGTTCATCGAGTCGCGGCTGCCGGGCGTGTTTGTCCACTCGATCAACACGGCCGAGGATCCGGATAGCGATCGGAAGGCGTCGTTCATTGGCAGCATCAATAAGCAGGTGCTGCATGCTTGCTTGCCCTAATGTGGAGGAAGATGGCGCGCTGACAGATGGCTGTAGATTGATGGCGTGTGCGAGAAGCTGAAGCAGATACCCGAGCTGCGCGATGGATTTAACGCCATTGGCTTCTCGCAGGGCGGCCTGCTCATGCGCGGCTACGTGCAGCGCTGCAGCGATCCGCCCGCGCGCTCGCTGATTACGCTCGGTGCACCGCATATGGGTAAATGAATAGGCAGAGAGGCAGGCATGTGCATTGCTTGCCTGCCCACTGACAGCTGGCATAGGCGTGACGGAGGTGCCGGGATGCATGGGCCGTCGCTCGATATGGTGCAATCTCATGCGTCAGATCATCAATGGCGAGGTGTACGGCAAATGGGCGCAGGAGAATATAATCCAGGCGCAGTACTACAAGGTGCGTGTGCGCACTGTCGTCTGCCTGTATATATATGTGTATAGCTGATGGAACATGTAGATGATGAAGCGCATGAGTGACTACCTGCAGCATAGCACGTTCCTTCCGTATGCAAACAATGAGCATCCGGTGGGTGGATGGCATGTGCGGCGTTGCTTGCCCACTGACAATGATGATGATGATGATGATGATGGACGCGCAATAGACAAAGAATGCCACCTACACAGAGCGTATCAAGCAGCTGGAGCGCATGGTGCTCATCGGCTTCTCGAACGACTCGACCGTCCTTCCAAAGGAGTCAGCCGTAAGTGCCCTGTCCGATGGACGCGCCATAGTCGGTCATAACGATGGCGTTGCAGCAATTCGGCTTCTACAATGACGATGGCTCGCAAATATTAGCCCTTCACCAGCAGCCTCTCTACACAGAGGTAACAGGAAGACGAAGAAGGAAGGAAGGAGAGCGTATGGCTAATGCAATGCTAGGACTGGCTTGGACTGCGCGAGCTGGACACATCCGGTCGACTGGTCATCAAAGAGGCACCGGGCGAGCATGTGCGTGTTTATTGCCGGATGCATGCAGTGATGCTGACATGATCGATTGCAGATGCGATTCACGTATGAGTACTTTGACCGAGAGGTGATCCGCCCGTACCTCAGCCAAGTGTACGAGCAGCGCTTTGTTTCGCAGTCGGCCGCGGATGAAACCGACTTTACAAGGCTGTGACTTGTGTTTTAGGCGCGCTGATGTCAAGAGCATTGATATCGGCGCGAATAAACTTAACTTATACACAATGCATGGATGCATGGCACATAGACAATATCTGTACTGATGGTGGATCGGGTACAAGCTACTCATGTGCACATGTCAATGATGCCACCGCTATTTATGGCAATCATCATCTGCCATCGAATTAGACATCGCGACTCCGAAACATACTCCGTGCATGGGATGTGGCACAGATTAGGAGAACATGCTTCCATTACGGGTCGCTCGACGAGGCATCGTTTCGTCGCAGGACTATTTAACGGGCGAGACGCACACGCACACGTCTGTCGCTGGTGGTCCATCTTTTATCCGCCCTGCTTCATGCCTATCCATCCAGCCTAGACAACAGACACGCTTATCCATCCGAGTTAGCAGCAATCCCACCGGCCGCAGGACGGCTCACCTACCAACGCGCAGAGCACCCATTCGACTCGATCACAGCATCACGCTTTCTACGCCATAGAATAGCTACGAACATGAATCCACGCTTGTACTGGGCAGTGATTGCCGTGCTATCACTTGCCTCTTGCAGCATGGCCCAGATGGTCAATCAAGGGCAAGCGGCCACAGCCAATGCTAACATGATGCAGCCAACCAATGGCAACGTCAACCAGCAGCAACAGCCCATTCTGAATAATGGCCAGCAGCCTATAACAATCCTCGGCCAGCAGCCAGCGACCAACAATGTGGTCTTTAGCCAGCAACAGCAGCAACAGCAGCAGCAGCAGCAAGCCATCTCCAATAACGGTGCTCCAGCCACAATGACCGGCCAGCAACCGGCGACCAACAACGTCGTCTTTAATCGAAATGCCAACCAGCAGCAGCAGCAGCCCATTCTGAATAATGGCCAGCAGCCTACGACGCTCCTTGATCAGCAGCCAGCGACCAACAACGTAATCTTTAGCCAGCAGCAGCCTACTTCGAATAGTGGTCAGCAGCCAGTGGCGAACAATGCAACCGTTAACCAGCAGCAACAGCCCACAGCGCAGGCAAATAGCAGCCAACCAGCACTCGGCCCCAACTATCGCTTCAATCCGCAGCTCAACGGTCTGGACAGGTACAAGCTGACGCAGCCGCCGATCGAGGGCAGCGACGAGCAGCGCTGCATGGCTGTCGCGCCAAAGCGCAACCAGGATGAGACGGTCGGCGTGCTGTACGAGGCAAAGTGCAGCGACTCGCCCGAGATGCAGTACGTCAACTACTGGGAGGTGGAGCCCAAGAGCGACATCTTCATGATCCGCATCATCAACCCGATGATGTGCCTCACCGTGCTCCCGGTCGACGATGGCAACGCCGTGACGCCCACGCTCGCCGCCGAACCGTGCAAGCGCGACCCTTCGCAGCTGTTCCGGCTGAAGGCCGCGCCCGGCGGCACCAACGACACGATCACGCCCTACCAGATGATCCCGTACACGCTCGATGCGTGCGTCACCGCGCAGGGCCAGTTCTTCCAGCCGTTCATCCTCGCGGCGTGCGATCCCCAGTATGCCGGCCTGCAGAACTGGTACTTCGAGAATGTCCACGACATCCTGAAGGGGCTCACGACGAGCATGACGCTCAATGAGTACGCGGCCCGCTTTGGCATGAAGAACTTTACGAGCCGTCTCGGCCTGGGCCCGCAGCAGGGCATCGAGGCGCTGACCATGGCCGAGGTGCGCAGCATCAACTCGACGCTGCCCGGCGCGCTCAAGCCGTTCACGATGGCGATCGATCTGGCCAAGCTCGTGCGCATCAATGTGCAGAACACGTGGAAGTTCCACCAGGCGGGCACCACTCTCGTGTCGGATCTGGCCAACATCTTCTTCACGCCCGACCAGCAGAAGGGCTTCATCGGCCATCCGCTGCGCATCATGGCGGCGATTGTGTCGGCCATCCCGATACCGCCCGTGCTCACCAAGGGCCTCATGGAGAAGGCGGCCGCCTACAGCAAGCAGTCGTCGCCGCCCGTCACCGATCTGCTCCAGTGGGATCTCTACGCGCTCGGGCAGTCCGACGCCACGGCCGCCGCCATGTACGCCGCCTACAACGACATGTTCGCCACCGCGTCGATCGACCAGCTGTCGACGATACGCGACGAGTTCAACGCGGGCAAGTACGACTTCACGGCGGAGCAGTTCTACCGCAACTACCGCGTCAACATGATCCAGTCGATGCTCGCGACCCTCGGCGAGACCTTCTGGGTGGGCGTGTGCGTGGCGGGCAATGCCAACCTGTGCAAGGGCAACTGGAGCGACGACAAGCTAAAGAGCCACGGCACCACCTTCAACGACTACTACATCAGCAACGTGCCGGATACGGCGCTCAACTATCTCGACGAGAAGCTCCAGGAGCGCAACAACTTCCTCGAGGGCAAGGGCAACTGGGTGCTGACCCGCTACCTGTTCACCTGTCCCAACGGCCAATGCCGAGCCCGACTCGTTCTGCGTGGCGGCCACGAAGGACCAAAGTTCGAGAAATTGTAGGCGCGCGCGCGTGGCATTAGCGGGCTGTTCTTCTTTGTCGCCTTGAAGCGCGCCATCACGTGTAGCAATAAGCATGCACATACGGTGCAGATCCTTGCATCTTGGCCCTTCCTCTCTCTCTCTCCTCTTCGCTCTCGTATTCTCCATTGCTTGCTTGCTTGCTCGCTCATACATACATTCATGCAAGCATGCATGCAAGCTTATGGTACAATAAATAAGATCAGCTCGTTTATTCGCGGTGCTTCTTTGTTCGTGAGCAATCGATGCCGTTCGAGGCGACACATGTCAAAATGCTGCTGCGCGCCACCATTCAAGGGAATAAGACTCCGCCTAATGTAGAGTAACCATGCGAATGGGCATCGCTTTATTATTGGGCAGATGGACAAACAATGCTGTATAATCCTGTTCATGATGGTGGACTGATCACATGGCATCGCGCGGACATGCCCTATTCGTCATGGCCGCGAGTGCATGGAGCAAGATGGAGGGAGAGGCGACTATGTGTCGGTGCAGGGGGAAACCGGACAGGCTCTTTGTGCCCATTGTCCTTGCTGGCAGGCGGCTAAGCATCTCCAGATTAGCCTGTCCCTGGCACCTAGGAAGCATGCTGTGCGCCCATGCTACCTTATGTGCGGCAACAAGCAAGGAGTGCTTGCTTATTGTGGATAGCATGCAAATGGCATGACCACGCTGCTATGACGATACCGCGCTTTCGCATAAATATACATCGCCCTCTGCATTCATTGCAGCACGACATCTTTGCCTTCGCCTTCGCCTACACACACACCTATTCCTTAATTGCACCAGCTCCTATACACTTCCTCACTCCTCTTCATCCCGCTCTTACTCCATCATACCATCGACGACGACGACGACGACAATAATAATAATATCTTGAATCCTATCATAGCCATGGTACTCGTAGCACAGACCATCTATACATCGCTGGACAACAGGCATTTCCTGGTGTCCGATGCCAAATCGCCGCTTCTTCCGCTCTCGCCCATAAGGAGCGCGCCACAAGCAAGGAGTAATGCCCTCTCGCGGCTCCTCTCGGTCATCGAGCTCAACAACATAGTGTCCATCGCCGCATGGGTGGCCGCCACGGTCGTGCCATTCCACGCGATAGCGGTGCACGTGTGGCCGTGGTGCGTCCAGTATCCCGATGCGCAGCTTTACCTCGTTGGCTCGGCCGCCCTGATCCTCGGCGTGTCCGCCGTCTACCTTGGGCTGCTCACGCTCATCGACCTGGGCTGCATGCCGCAGTCGTGGCAGTGCTATCGCATCCAGCCGCAGAGGCAACAGCCACTGGCCGCCTACTACTACCAAATCCTGCCGGTGGCCGCATTCAACATGCTGCTGCTGAGCCCGCTTGCCCTCGCCGCGAGCTACTACGTTATCGCCCAGCACCAGCACCGCCATCTGGTGGCCGAGCCGCTGCCCTCTCTGGGAGAGATGCTTGCGGGCCTGCTGGGATGCGCGGCGGTGCTCGAGGTCTGCTTCTACTACGCCCACCGTGCCCTCCACCATCCATGTGTCTACAAGTACTACCACAAGATGCACCACCACTTCACGGCGCCCGTCGCCCTCGCCGGTAAGTAGCGATTGCTGCTGCTGCTGCTATTGCGTACGCATGCACGACCAGTTGCTCATTGTGGATGCATGTCGCGCTGCTTAGCATTCTACCTGCATCCGGTGGACTTTCTATTAACGAATGCGGTGCCCTTCCTCCTCGGCCCGGTTCTCCTCAAGCTGCACGTCACGACAGTATGGCTGTGGATGACGATGGGTAAGCGGGCGATAGGCCGCAGCATGGCACACATTGCTTACGCGCACCATCTCTAGCACTCCTGATGCACGTTCATCTACACTCTGGCTGGGAGCTGCCGTTCCTTCCGACAGCCATGGAGCACGATTATCATCACCAGAACTCCAACGTCAACTATGGCGCCTTTGGCATCCTGGACGCACTCCATAATACGCAGGGCCGATACGTGGCATACCGCGACAACTGGCTGAGTGCAGCATCGGAAGCAGCAGCAGCAGCAGCGGCCTCCAACTAATCCATATACCGCTTCTATTTACACGATTTTGCATATCCACGGCCTAGCTTAGCACACAAACAAGCACACACGCTATAGAGAAACCATATCAATAAACGAGCATATGGCCATGGCTACTGAACATTCTTATTGTTGCTGTTACTGCTCTTTCCCGTCCAACAAGTAACATGTCGATTGCATGATGTCATCCGCATGAAACATGTGCCCATTCATCCGCGATGCACGGCATCTCTCATCCTTTGCGACCTCTTCGTTTTCCCTCCATCCTACCGCCGCCATCCTGCCTCTCCACCGCTCTTCTGATATTGCCCGCCCTGCCATGACGGATACTGCGCGGAATAGAGGCGACGCTGGTCCGCTGGGACCGCTCGAAGCAACGGACCCGTCCGCCGAGGACCTGTTCCGCACCACCTCGACCGCGGAGGCCAGCGACCATATCGAGCCGTACCTTGGCTCTCTCGGCAGCGCGCCCTCCAAGAGCGTCTACTGCTGCTCGCTCGATCGCGCTATCCACGCACCGGGCATTATCCTCGTCATCACGGCCGCCAACAAGACGGTCGACGCGAACGGCAGCACGTTCATCGCCTACTGCATTCGCTTTGGCGTAAGTGGCTGGCACCCGCTGGACGTTGCGCGCATGCTCACACATAGCTTCGTGTAGAACCTGGAGGTGCGACGTCGCTACTCGGAATTCGCCTCGCTGCGCAAGATTCTCGGGCGTATGTATCCCACAGCGGTTATCCCGCCTATTCCCGAGAAGCATTCGCTCGGTAAGTATGCCTATGTGCCATTGGCGGTGTGGTGCATGCACGTATGTATTGACGAGCGACATGCTGCGTGCAGCCGACTATGCCGCCAAACAAAGCCGCGCCAAAGAAGATATACGCATCATCGAGCGACGCAAGCGCATGCTCACATCCTTCCTCAACCGACTCGTCACGCATCCGATCCTATCGACGGAGCATGCGCTCCACCAATTCCTCAATGTCGACGAAGACTGGGTGGGTGATCCATACAGGGCACGTGTGCCTGCATGCCCGCGCCCTACTAATTGCTCCACTGCTCGTGCAGTCTGCTGTACTCAAGTCCGAGGCCATCACCTCGCTGCCCAAGCGTCCGATCCAGCGGCCGCCCCGTCCGGCGGGAAGCGATGCGCATGCTCCAGACCGCGAGTACACGATCCCCGTGCCGCGAGGCATCGCCAAGCTGAAGCATCCGGATCCGATATTCGACGAGCTGGACGCGAAGACCGACGAGTTTGCCAAGCATCTTCAGCAGCACATTGACCCGAATCAGCGCAGGATAAGCCGCCGACTCTACGGTAGGTGGCGCGGTCGATGCTGCATGAGGAGCGCACATCTAATCGCTGGCCATTGCCATAGAACTGGCCGCCGACAATGCAGAGCTGGGCGCCCTCTACAATGGATTCAGCTTGACGGAAACGGATGACCTGGCGCTGGCCATCGAGAAGGTGGGCCAGGCTATCGATATGGCCTATCTCTCGGATGGCATGCTGGTGGGTGATCGCACGGGCGCATGGTGCAAATAGGCAGACAGAATGCTGACCGTAGCATCGCTAGGCCACCAACATGGAGAATGAAGTGGGAGAGCGTCTGCACGAGTATGTGCAGTTCACCACGCCCATCAAGGCCGTGCTCAAGTATCGACATCAGCGCCACCAGCAGCTGGAGTTCCTGAAAGCGCAGCTGGAAAAGGCACGCACGCAACTGGCCACCTTGCTGCGGGCCGATGAGGAGGCACGCCGCCTGTCCGAGGCCATCGCCCAGCAGGAAGCACTGGCTGCCCAGCAACAACAACAGCAGCAGCAGCAGCAGCGACAGACGGCACTTGATGCGGCAGAGCATGCCACCGTGTCCGACGAGCTGAGTAGTGCCGAGGACGACGAGGATCGCGAGGATGGCGCCAGCGACGATGACGGCGACCATGCCACGCAGCGAGCGAGCCATCATGGCGCAGAGGGAGTGTCGCGTGCCAACCAGACCGGCGGCAGTGATCGTATTGCCGCCGACCTGCACTCGATATTTGGATCGCCCACGGATCATGCCGCCGGCCATGTCTTCTCGAGCGATGGCCTCGTGCCCGAGGAGAGCTGGTCGGTGCCGGCATCGCGTGCGCCCACCTTCAACCAGGGCTTCGTGAGCTCGTTCGGCGAGGCCGGCAATACGGGCAGCGGTGTGCACAGACGCGTGGACCTGCTACGACCGGCGATACTGCCGGAGGAGCAAGATGCGCCAGAAGGGCAGGAGGGCCGATCCGCTGCAGCCGGTGAGCGGCCGCCGCATTCGTATCCGGCGCGTTTGTCGCAGTCCATGCATATGACGAGTGATAGCAAGGATGCGCCAGCCTATGAGCATATCGCACAGCGACGCTCCAGCCTACCGCCGAATAGTGCGGCGACTACAGCAGCGACTGCCGCCAATGTCGTCACACATAGCCATAGCGGTGGTGGCCTATTCAGCCTCATTAGCGATACATTCCACGGTCTACTGGATGTCGATCCAGAAGCCACACGACGCAGCAATATCGGCAAGACACAGCAGCTGATCGCCATGGTAGGTGATGCATCCGCGTAGTATGTGTGTGTAGACTGTGCTAACCTCTGTCCATCTATCTATCTATCTGTTTATTCATTGTTCAGCTCGAGGACTGTGTCGAGATGGCCGGCAACGAATTGGTGCGCACGTCGGCCGCCGTCCAGCAGGAGCTCGAGCGATGCCAGCAGCGCAAGCTACGCGACTTTCGCGACATTATGATCAGCTATGCTCGTATGCAGGCCAAATGGTGTCGCAAGGTAGGCTGTGGGCATATGATGCATGATGAGCAGCTGATGTCTATCGCATACTAATCGCATCTCCTATGCACCTACCTGCACCAGAATCTTACGGCCTGGGAGGAGGCGCGTCAAGCCATCGACCAAATACCAACTCCCCTGCCTTGATGCAGCATGGTTTGTAGTTGCTATTGTTACTCTATATATACATATATACATGCATTGTTGTCGCTGTAATAAGCATGGTCCTGGTCATGGTCTAGATGATATGTATCTCTTGTAGCAATAGTGTCTATGTTTATTATGGTTGACCAATGGATCATCCTCATCATCCTCATCATTATCGTTCTATGTCGCGATTATAGCAGTTTTCTCTTTCTTCCTTTGCCAACGACGAGCAGGATCATACAGCTCGCGCGCTCTTCCGCTCTCTCCTTCTCTCTCCCTTCCTTATTGCTGCTGATCAAGGCTTGCTGGCGTGAATCCGGGTCACTTGCCGCCAAACAACGCGAGTGGCTGGTATGACGTCGTAGTAGGGACACGACTATAGAGACGCGTGCTGGATCTTGCCTACTGTTATCTATTCTATTGCTGCTGCTGCTGCTGCTGTCGTTCTATGGTGTCGGGCGTAGCGAGGAGCAGCCCGTGGTTGGCGACTATGTGGGCGACGTGCTTTGACCGCGCGCTTCGTCGGATCGAGCCGCGCACCGTCTACTTGCGCCCAATCATCCGAGCGAAGCAGTTTGCCCTTCTACGACCGCCGCTCCCTATGCCGGCGGCATACACGCGACAGGGCAGCCTGCGAAGATATGCGACGGCGATCAAGCGGTGCGGGCGTGCAGCCGTGTGGTGGCAGTGTCGGCACTTTGCCAGCAACACGAAGAAGCGCGACACGCGAGCAGCACCCTCCTCGGATAATGCCAAGGAGAAGTCGCGCGGTAGGAAACGAGCATATAAGCTGGCAACACGCATGAGCATAGTGTAAGCAGGATAGAGCATATGTGCATGGCATCGCGTCTATTCAATGATTGACCATCGTCGCTGTGCGATGTAGAAGGGATGGCGCGCCAACCACATCGCCCTTTCGACATGTCCGCGAGCTCGAGCGATGGATGCGCACGCCCTACGTCGATCCCGAGGAGGTGTGGGCGATCTACTGCCGCCTACGGAAAGATGCCCAGGCGATGCATGCACTGACGGAGCGACACTATGCCTGGCTGCGCAACATCCTCCACCACCAGCTGGGCCCGATTGGACCGCAGAGCGTCGTCATCCTATGCGAGGACCAGCGCAAATACTGGCGACTGCGAAGTGCCGCTGATGAGGCGGCGGTAGGATTCGAGGCGGAGGCCGCGCATCTATGGTCGCTCTACCGACTGCAGGCATTCAGACGCGTCGAACAGGTGTTCCGCCGTATGCAGGACACCATAGAAGAGGCGAAGGCGGAGGCAGCATTCCAGCAGCGCATAGCAGCACGCAATGATCCCGACAAGCCACGCGCCAGACGCAGACGAGCAGCCAAAGGTGATGGCGACGGTGCTGCTATTGTTGAGCAGGAGGACGAGTATGCTGCATCGATACCCCACGCACCCGGTCCACCGGCATGGGCCTGCCTCATTCTATCGCTGGCACAGATGGGCGACGGGCCAGGCGCACAGTCCGCGCTCAATGGCATGCTCCAGGCGGGCTATCGCGAACGGCCCGGCCTTCCCTTGCACATCCACGTCATCATCGGCTATCTGCAGAGCGAGTTCCCGCATAAGGCAGCGCCACTCTACGAGCGCCTATCGAGCATGCCGCTGGACGACCCGCTACTCGTGAACGGGCCCGAGCTGAGCCCGGAGGAGCAGAACAAGATGTGGAATCGTCTGGCGGGCACGCTGGCCAAGTTCAACCTCACGAAGCAGGCGACCGAGCTGACGCAGCGCATGCGTCGTGAAGGCATACCGCTGCACCTCATCACGCAGACGACCCTCGTCAATGCAGTGGCGCGCAATCGACGCGTCACATCCGACGTGCTGAACCGGCTGTTTGCCGCGATGCTCGCCACCTACCCGAAGATGAGCATGGTCGCGTACACGTCGTTCATCGAGCAGTTCGCCTGTCGCGGCGATGTCATCGGGGCACAGCGCGTGCTGCAGCGCATGATCGCCGATGGCTACAAGCCCGACTGCTTCGTGTACACCTCGCTTATGAAGGCCTATGCGCAGCAGAACAATCTGGCCGCGGTGTGGCATGTCTACCGCGACATGCTCCTTAGCAAGGCCGAGCTCAATGTCGTCACCTACACGGCGATGATCCGATGGTTCGCGAGCACCGGCGACCAGGAGAGTCTAACGGTGTGTCTGCGCGAGATGCGCCTGCGTGGCGTGCGTCCCAACACCGTCACCAGCAACACGCTGATATGGGCGGCTGCACGCGTGGGCGACTACCAGCGAGCAGGCGCGGTCTATCGCGACATGCTACGCCACGGCCTGCGGCCCGATGCCTTCACCTACACGTGGCTATTCAACGCAAGCCATCCACGAGCATTGCTGGGCATCGAGGATGAGGAGACGATGCCTGCCACATCGAGTAGGGTCGCCCACACCTTGCCAACATCGTCGGCGTCGTCCTCCTACCACAATGCCAACTGGTATCAGCGTGGCCTATGCGTGCTAGGCTGGTTCCGTGATATGCAGCAGCTGGGCATCCGACCCGCGCGACAGAGTATCTACGCCGTGGCGATGTCCACACTCCTACGTGCGGGCATGTACCGAGGCGTGCTCGAGGTCGGCGATGCCCTCATCCAGCATGGCATTACACCGAGCGACTACGTGTTCGATATGTGCCGACAAGCTCGCCAGCGTATCGACGAGTACGAGGCATCACTACGCGCCCATGAGGGGGACGAGGAGGACCGCGAAGCTAGCATGTCGTCGTCGTCGTCGTCGCCGTCGTTCGATGCAACGACCATGCCCACGACATCGATAGCATCGCCCACTACAACGATGATGACATCGCCATTGCCGAAGCACCACGGCAGAACACCACTACAACAGGGCCGACTAACACGGCGTAGACAGCCCACGGCGCCATCGTCGACATCGACATCGGATATCGATCAGCTCACGTCGAATGCCTCGCTCACCTCGTCTATCATTGCACAGCTGACGAGCATGAACGCGTCATCGTCATCATCATCATCATCGATGCATTCGCATGCTGATCATACTGCCACACCGACTGTATCGCAAACGGGCGCCATCTTCACCGCTAGAGCTAGCACGTTGGCACGGGCCGAAGCTAGGCTCAATGCACCCACCCTACTATCGAGGACCTCGCTTAATCGGCTCTCGCTGGCCGATCGGATTCGCATTCGACGCTATTGTACACTATGAGAGACGCGCCTGTGCCTAATAATAAACCATCATACTATTGTTGTTGTTGCTAAGGATGTGGCCTATAAGTTATGATTTATTCCAGTAACACACACACACAATCGCACAACGTGAAGCGCGTAGGATGGTATTATCCTACGGTGTAGACAGAGGCCGACATGCTTCGCGTATGGTTGTTGGGCGCACCGCTAGCATTAAGCACGATAGCACGCTGCGCATCATCGCCCTCGCCCTCCTCGACAATATGGCCACTGCCATCATCGCTCATGCTAAGGGCACTACGCTGGAGCGGACGACGTCGCGCCAACGAGAAAAGCGCCGCCGTGCCCGCCTGCACCGAATCGTTGTGGAGGCGCACCGATTTCGGATTGGCATTGAGTTCCTGGTTGAGGGCATCGAGGCGACGAAGCAGCGTGTCGTCCTCGTCGCTAATGCCATTGCCGCGTGCACCGGTCGTGGCCAGTCGTTCTGCGGTGTTGGATCGCGTGAAGAATCCCATCGAGTAGGGACGGGCGCGGCGTGACTTGGCCGTCGACGCTTCGACCTCGGGCGTCGTAGGTGATGCCACGGGCGACGACGATGGCGATGTCGTGGCGGTGGTGGTCGTGGTCAGCGTGCTAAGATCGACCTTCGTCGGGCGCTGACCGGTGGGCGAGGTGAAGATCGCGCTTTGTCGACGTGATCCGGCACTGAACATCATCAGCGATTGCGGGCGTGGCTTCATCCCGGTGGTGCGCGATCGCTCGAGCGAGCCAGGCGACGAGGCGAGATCGACGAGGTGCGGGGCGCCACTCACGCTATTGCGGCGGTTGAGGAAGCGCGACACCGAGTTGACCCATCGTTTGGGCGACAGTGGATTGTTGCTGGGCTCGGGCGCCAACTCGAGCGGCTCGAGATCGAGCGGGTTGACCGGCATGCTCGACACGTCAACGGCCATCAGCGCCTCGGCCGTCGTGGGCTTGCGCGGGACGAAGAGCGCGCGCTGCTTGCGCGGTGTACGGCCGGCCGATCGCGAGCGCACCGTGCCCGCATCGTCATCCGCCACCTGGCCATTGCCACCGAGATCGACCGAGCTTTGCGTGTCCCATGGCTGCGTGGCAGTGGTCGCTGTTGCCGCTACATCCACGGGCTGCTCCGTCAACTGCATGCGATACGGTGTTGTTACGGAGCCGCCACGGCCTTGCGCGGACGATGCGGCAATGCCATTCTGATGGCTATTGTTGTTGTTGTTGATGCTGCTGCTGTTGGCAAGGGAACTCTGTGTGTTGTTGCCGGTCTTTGTGCCGAGCATGCGGGTTTCATGGTCCATAATCTGCAGCTGAGCACCTAGCAGGTCGAGCTCGCGCAGCAGCTGTTCGGCCTGCTCGTCCGATAGATCGAAATCCCCGCCCTGGCCACCGCCCATGCCGGCCGCATTATCCTCGGGCAGCGGTGCAGGAGGCATGCCGTTATGGGCCGACGACGATAGCGCCGAGTACTCGCTGGGATGGTCGTGGTCGTCGATGGCGGTGACTGCCGAGAGCTTGCTGGGCTGGCGGAGCGTCGTGGCCGGATAACCGCCGGGCGAGGCAGGCGACGTCACCGAAGGCCGGCGGAACATGGACCGTGTCCGTGTGTGCAGACAGATGAGGACAAGGTAGCAAGCGTCGGCCAACAGCACGCCCGGTCAAGCAGCGGTA
This sequence comes from Syncephalis pseudoplumigaleata, assembly GCA_003614755.1. Lineage (NCBI taxonomy): Eukaryota > Fungi > Zoopagomycota > Zoopagomycetes > Zoopagales > Piptocephalidaceae > Syncephalis > Syncephalis pseudoplumigaleata. Next base: position 430 of record KZ989172.1, on the reverse strand, counting down.
AGGATGGCGGGAGCGCGAGAGAGTGTGTGTGGGCGTAGGTTGCTGGCACGCGCGAGCTATATGCAAGATGATGAGGAGAGAGAGATGACGGGAAGCTCAAGGTCCCGCGCAAAAAGTCCGACAATAGCAGTCGTATGCCTTTAAATGTAGAGCGAGCGAGCGAGCCAGACTGTATAAATAGAAGGAATGTGGCGACGAACACACTGTTGTCGGCAGGAATAGACGCACAACTGTGTACCTTGTACGGGCAGTGGCGTAAGGATAACAGACGGAGAGGAAAAGGACAACCACTTACTTGGAAAACAACAACAATGGCGCACGTTGGAAAACAAGTAAAACGGAAAAAGAAGACAGGCGGTGGATATCCCATTTGCCATCCACACTAGACGCAAAAGAGACATGACCAGCCAGTCAGTCAGCTGACAGGTTA
>KZ989171.1:0-17022 GCA_003614755.1 Syncephalis pseudoplumigaleata | reverse complement strand
TGCCAGCTACGAGGAAAGCGACATCGCGCCCAGTGCATCCGACCTCATCCATCATCGCAGCAACGAGGAAAAACTGCCCGTGCCAGATCGCTGTCTGTCCGCGCTGTCAATGAACATTCGCGCGCTGTCAGCCATGCACGCATCCGCGCTGGAGCCGCCAAACAGCAACAGCGACGACGACGACGACGCCGCCATGCTCTCCTCGTCATTTGCATCGGCAGTATCCGTGGCATCGCTGCCATCGATAGCATCGTCGTCGTCGTGCTCATCATCCTTCATTCGATCGCGTAGACGTGCGCCCGCCACGACCCTCGCCACCTCGCCCGCCACCAAGGCCATCGTCATTCCGTCGAAAACCGATGCCGCCACCTATGTTGCCGCCACCATCGAGTCGTTTCCCAAATCGACCTCGCCCCTCGGCTCCTACGACGACGACAGCGACGACCTGTTCTATAGCTCTTTCGAGACATTGTCGTGCTACGACGAGTTCAAGTTTGTCATTACCGAGTTTGGCGTCATCAGCCAGATCAAGACTAAGCCCGTCAGTGCGCGGCATCCACTCCAGGCTTCCTACAAGCCCTCTCCCATGGTTGGGGCTGACGGCAGCAGCAGCAGCAGCGGAGGAGGAGGGCTGGCTAGTCTAGCGCGGATCTGTGCGTCTGCCCTGGGCATTGGCGGCTTCGGAGCGAGCGCCGATGGCATTGCCGACCATGTGTCTGGCCGTGCAGCCTCGCGTATATCGCCGATCATGCTCGATCCGTCAAAGGCGGTGGGACAGCCGATATTCCGCTACGTGCACAACGATGACCTGCCGATACTGTGCCGCACCCTTAGCCGAGCACACGATCGAGTCGCGCGATGCGCCATCCGATGGACGGCGGACATGGATAGGAAGGCCGCCGGCATTGCTTCCTCATCGCGCGTCCAGTACAAGGGCGGCAATACGGACAATGCAACAGCAGCAGCAGCACAGCGCCAACCGGGCAGTCCATTGCGCTGCACGAGCCTGCGATGGCGATGGGTGTGGATATCGATTCGCCAGTATGACAGCTTGATGATTTGTACATTACGTCGACCGCTGGACGAAGACTACGATGAGGATGATGAGGATGAGGATGATGATGCGGGCAGCTCTGGCACAGTACGGGCACGCAGCGGTACATTTAGCGGGCTAAGCGAGTATCTGCTGAGCTTCCTACTGCCCAGCACTGAAAACGATGAGGAGGAGGAGGAAGGGGAAGGCCTGTTCAGAAGTGATTTCGATGGTGACGACGCCATTGCAGAGACCGGCCAGCCATCAGCCAAGGTAGAAGCAGAGGGCCGGCCTCATCAACATACATTAAGGAGCACGCATCGCACTATTGATGGAGAACATGGCAGTGCCATGGATAAGCATTGCAATGAAATAAAGTAATCAGCAAAGCAGTCTGTTGTCCATTGCCCATCACATTGAGCCGACTTGCTGCTGCGATATGCATGATGCAAATTGAAGCAAGTAGTAATACTGGACTTGACGCAATTCCGTTTTGTCAAAAAGAAAAATTTATTCAGAGCATGTAATGTAGCGGCAGGGCAAGGCGCGACTAGTGGATAATAGGTTTCTGCAACAGCAACATTATTGCATGAGGATTATCGCACAAGCCGACAATAAGCCGTGCTATCATTTCAATATTCGTATGTCGCACGATAGCGAGGAAACCTGAACACGTGGCGTTGTTCTGATGCTGGGACGATGCGTGGCATATGCGGTAGGATGCTTGAAGCCGGTTTCCCTTTCTCTCTCTGCTAAAGCGTGATTCGTTCCATCTCGTGCTACATTACCCTTCAATAAACGACTTCATCGCAACGTCTTCGCGAACGCGCCATTATTCCCGATTATCTTCTCTATTTTCATTATGCGACATATCCCGGAGCTGGTCATCGAGCGTATCGCGGTGTTTGCCGATACAGCCTCGCTGGTGTTGCTTGCATCATGTAGCCACCATATGTGGCGATGCGTTCGCCGTCAGCGGCGCATTTGGCAGCAGCGATATCGGGAGCAGCATTCGCTCAATGATGACGAGGAGATACGATGGCTGCAATGGTACATCAAAACCCTCTATGCGTCTGGCCTGCTCGCGCCATCCGCTGATGACGACGACTGCAATATCGACTGGTTCCGCGCATATTGCCATCGACGTGCCTGCGATGCAAATCTGTTCAAAAATGATCCGAAGCGCGTGAAGGACATAGAAGAAGCAGCGGCACTAGGAAGTCGTAAGCGTGCCATTGTGTTGGATCGCATATTTATGGTCCATTCATCGCTGGACGAGTGCCATGTTCTCGAGCACTGCCAGCCAAAAGCCACGTCAAGCCGCGAGCGATACTGGCGTAACCATAGATTGCATTGCGCCGGCGCGGATCTCTACGTTACCACGCAGGGCAACACTTCCATAACCGACACCTTCCTGACGTTCACGGCCGACACGTCCGCGTCGCAGGATGCCCATAGAAGATTCACCGGCATACTTGTGTGGCCGGTCAGTCGCATGTCAAGCATGGAGCCGCGCCGTTTACCCTATCCCAAGTGCAAATATCTCGGCATTCGAGGTCGTTGGCTGTTGTTTTCCACGCGGGAGACGCACGCGTCAGACGGTGTCGAGATGGAGAGAGTGCTAGTCCACGTAATGGACCTCGCCACGGCACGAAGCAGCGTGTACCAGGCCGATGCAGAGCCGTGGCGCGTGCACCTGCAGCGTGTGACGGAAGACACAGCTACGGTGCTTTTCATGGCGCAGAACACAGTGGGCGAGCGCAATATGATCGACTGGTCTCTCTGGCAGTTCTCCGTCTCTCAAGTAGAGGGAAGCCCTTGCTGCCTCATGCGAGGAAGCTACCAGCGGGACGAGTACTCCTACGAGCTGGACATAAGAAGAGTGGACGACGATCGTTTTATTATAGTTCATCCAGACACCGAAGTAGTCACACAAGAAGAGAAGCCCAACGAAGATATACTCACATTGGCCGTGATGTCCACTCAGCACAGCGGGCAAGAACAGCCCGTCGACAATAAGCAGCCGGTATGGTCGCGCTACACTACAATATCCTTTGTGAAGGAAATGATCGCGCAAGAGCGTATTGTTGTGTTTTCGGGAGACGACTGGTTCGTGCACAGCTTGTACGATGGTAGTATACTGTCGCGCACTAGTGTACAGACCATAGAGCCGATACTCGATGCATTCTGCAGCGCACAAGCCGACGACAATTTCTATATGCCGGAATACTATTGGCGCAACTATGTTCTTTGCCCGTCAAAGGATGGCGAGTCGTTGATAGCAGTGGATATCGTGCATCCAGAACGTACCGGGAAGCTAAAGCATTCGCATCTTTTTGACCGTTACAATGTGAACGCGAAGGAGGCATCGTTTCTTGCGCCTTCCTCTATGGAGCATCAGCCATTCACGCCAGCGAAGCGAGGCCACTACTCTGGACTAACAATCAGTGTCTGCTCGATTCATGCGTTGCATGTTGTGATAGCCGGCTATGAGTACAAAATGCTTGATTTGTCAGTTGACTGCGAGTAAAGATACACATGCTGCTGCTTCTATGGCTATCTTCAGCATCAATGCATCATCGCCAAGAATCAAATCATTGTATGCAAGCAAGTGTTTATTCATAATGCTTAGCAGTAGAGCGGTCGTACAAGTATCGCGGGCCTATGTCTTGAATCGCATCGACCGTGCTTGCAGTAGGGCCATTGCTTGCTTGTTTGCTTGATCACTTGGCAGTAATGGTCGTGTGGCAACGTTGCGGCGATGGCCAATGTGGACGGCAGGCGATGATGATGATGATGATGATGATGGCCGATGGACGTGTATGGGCGGGCGCAGGATACATGTGGCAAATACGCATATGCATACACGCATATGTATAGTTCGTTAGGCGTAAGCGGATACGAGTGTGAAGATGGCGGATGCGTCGAGGACGAGTGAGAAGGGCATGTAGAATTCGCATGCAGCATTTGGCCTTGCCGTGTGCTCTTTTATAACTGGATAAACGTCCATCATCCCTCGTATGTTGTCGACCGTACGAGACCAACACGTCGATCCTTGTCGCTGTCGTCCAGGAGGGCGTGACTGGTCCATCTAGCCAGCATTGGCCATTGCGCAATCATTGAACCATCCGGAAAGGAGTGCCCCTTTTGTACTATGCATTGATATGTACAAACAAGCACACACACGCATGCTCAGCATGCTGCGTATGCCGAAGCTGTTCCTCCTGCATCGACAGCCAGCCATGCATCCAGGAGTAAGTAAAACGAGTCGATCTTCCATTCCATTTTAATGACAGTAAGTAAACAGGTAAACACAGCATGAACGAGCGCCAGACTGGCTTGCGGAGAGCGCGCCTTATTTGCACGCGGCATTAAGCACTATCGGCGGGATCGGACGGCTGCGGCGTCTCCGGGAGGGGAATGTGCTGGGCCAGCAACTGCAGGTCGGTCGGGCTCATCGCGCCACCTGCACCACTGTTGCTGCCGCTGCCGTCCATGTCGACCTTGTTCACCGTGGCCGTGGCAATGTTCACCCGGCGTGCTGTGTTGACGCCGCGTGTGCTGTGCGCATGTAGCATGCCATCGAGATTGGCATCCGACACGGGCCGCGACGAATCGTCGGTGAGCGTGGTGGCCATCGTGACGATGCTGTCGCGTGTTAGGTTGCTTTGCCGGTTGTCCTCGACCATCTGCTCCACGACCTCGTCCTGGATGCCCACGCTCGCCATCATCTTCAGCGCATCGAACGAGCCGATCGACTGCGGGCGCGGCATGGCAATGGTCGGCTTGGATGATGATGATGCAGCAGCTTCGGCCGCCTCATCTCCAAACGTGCCCGCCAGCTGTGGATCGGCGGATGGTGGGGGCGTCGATGCTTGTGGCGTTGTGTCGCGCATCGTGTCCTTCGACACGTCGAGGATGCCACCCAGCTCAGGATGGTTGCTGCCGCTGCTCGGTGCGTGCTCGAGGACAAGCGCGTCCGTCGGGGCAGACGACTGGACGGGCGCACCTGGCGACAGCGTGGCCATGAGCGCGCTGCCGAGTGTCGTGTTCTCGCGCTTGCCGCCGGCGAGTGGCGATCGTCGGTTGCGCGTCCGCTGCTCGGCCGAGATCAGCTCGTTGAGCTTGTCGGAGAGCGGCCCGTCGTCGTCGGATAGCGCGCACGAATCGTTGTACGCCTGCATCTCGTCGTCCATGATGCCCGTGGTGTTCTGCGACGTCGTTGGCTGCGTCTGCCAGCTCGAGTTGGCGGTGCTTGCATGTTCGTAGAGCACGCCCGCTGCCGCTGCCGCCGAGATCGGATTGCAGAAGGTGGCCAGGGATTTGCGCGGCGGACGCACATGCTCCGGCTCATCCTCGGACCAGATGGAGTTGCTCTCCCAGATGTCGTTGTCGTTGCTGAACCGCGACTGCATGCCGGTGGTGTCGGATCTGTCGACGCGATTATGGATGGAGCGCGAACGCTTCACGCTGGTATCGCGCATAAGCGGCGGCTGCTGCTGCTGCTGCTGCTCTCCTTCCTGATGCGGCTGCTCCTGCGCCTCCAGCTGGCGGGCCGACACATTGTGCGTGTCCTCCTCCGGCGCGCTTGGCAGCGGTGGGCCGCCATTGGGTCTTGGCACGTGCGCTGGCCAGGTGGCTGGCACCTGCGGCGGAATGCCCCATGCCTCGGCGGCAGCCTGCGACGTCGTAACGGAGAACGGGCTCGACTCGACGGTCATCTCGCTGCGGGTGCCCACGGATTCGATGGTCGTGAGGTGGCCGGGCATATGCGCGTTCGCCCCCAGGGGCGATGGATTGCGACGCACGAGGCTGCTGGAGCGTAGCGGCGGGTTGCGGAGCATGGTGCTGCTGCCGGCGTTGTTGTAATTGCCGCTCAGGTTGGACGTGGTGCGTGCTTGCAGACGCCGGGTGACAATGAGCTGCTGCAGCTCGCGTCGACGGCGCACGTAGAGCACCATGGCCACGCCCAGCACGGCAAGCACGACCATCGACACGGCGATGCTGATCAGCGCGCCGGTGCCAATGCTGCTGGTGCTCGGGGCCTCGGCGGGCGCGCCCGTGCCATCGCTGGCGTCGGTGGATTTGACGGTGGGCGTGCTCTGGGCGGTGCTCGAGGTCGGCATGCGGTTGTTGGGGACGAGGACGTTAAAGTCGTTCTGGTTCAATGGCTTGTCGGGCTCGACGGCGGCCAGGGCCTGGAGGGTGCCCTTCTCGGCGCCTTGATTCGACGGGGCGGGCCCATTCGCATTGGCGCCGGTCGATTGATCTCCCGCTGGTGGTGTAGCATCGGAAGGAGGCGGAGGCGGAGGCGGCAGAGAAGAAGGAGGTGGAGGTGGAGGCGGCTGCTGCGTCGATGGATCCATAGTACAGTGAAGTCAAGGGAGGGAGGGAGAGAGAGGATGCTGTGCTGGATGATGCTCTGTATGTATAATGGAGGGGAGAACGAGCGGGCTATTGGACGTGCGCGCCGTGTCGAGACAGTGCACGCTGCGCTGCTCAATAGTCTCGGATGAACAGGTGGATGCAAGGGAGTGCGTATGAACGTAAATGCCAAGTGGATATTGCTGTAGAGCGATGCGAGTAATGCGATTCAATATAGGACTGTTCTCCTCTTGTTCTCTCTCTTCTGGATGCAGGATGATGCAGATATGCTGACGTTAATGCCAATCGCGCTATAAACATACAAATGCTCCTCCGGCAGACTAGATACACGGGTGCGCGGTCGAGAGGAGCGAGTAGGCGAGGAAGCAAAGGGAAGAAGTTGCGGCGAAGCGAGGCCACCGGCCGACACGACGAACAAAATGGCGCCGTTGCTGCCGCTATTGTCGTCGTCGACATTGGCGTCGGCGGCGAGAGCACAGGAGGGCTGGACGCGATGCGATGGGCACACATCGTGCAAGTCCACCACCACCGCCACATCCATCGTCATCGTCCTTTGTTCCTTTTTTCCATGGTTCCACAGGGACGGTCTTCGCCAATCAAGGCCATTGGTAAAGCGGGCCTTGCTAAGCTGGCGCCGTTGTAGGCAGCATTGCCATGCAGATAAGCTGCATGCCATACACAATAAGCACATCTCTATGTATGCATAGGAGGGAGGAGGAGAGCAGATGCTCAGCCTCATGATGAATGGTTTCGCCGCACAGCAGTAAGTATCGCGCACCTACATGTCCGCTTTGCTGGGCGACATCCCACTTGCGACGGCGAATGGCACGCGCCTGTTCTCGTCCTTCCACCCATCGATACTTATGGCAAGTGTACGAGCAATTTTGCAAGTACACAAAGGCGCCCAACTCAAAGGTGATGTCCATTTTGATAAGCCGCCCATCCAGCCAGCCATCGAGCGAGGAAGCAAGCAAGCAATAAAGGCGGGCCTCGCATGCCCCTCATTTGTTTTAGTGGCGACAAGGCGTGGCTGCCCACATACATACATACATACATATGCATCAGTGGCTGCTCGTGTTAAGCAAGCACGAGTCGACAGCATCGTGGCGGGATGTTCCTCGTTATAGCAACGCGAATGAAGAAAGCACCGCCTCCTAACCACCCTTCCTCTCCACGGATGGTGGACACACACACACACACACACACACACACACACACTCGCCCACGCACGCACGCACGCACCTATTTGTTTCGTACTGCTTGCGCTCCTCCTCCCGTCGCTGGTCCTCACCTTTCCTTCTTTGAATTTCGCCCACTGACACTTCTTCATCTGCGCTGCGCTAACAACATCGTCTACTTTGCAGCCCGCCTTCTATACCGCGTAGACCGGCCTATTCCTTTGGCGGGTGCGCCAAGTAAACAGCAACCAGAGAAGTGACGCATTCCTCCTAAGTTGCCGAGGATATCTGCCATTGTTATTATTGTTACGGGTGGCTGTTCTCGCTCTCTCGCTCTCTCCTCCTGTCACGTTCGACCTTTTCTTGCGCGCGCGCGCTTTTGTGTGGCTGTGTAGTTGGTTGATGCCCTGCCGATAACCTCGCTTACGACGGTGCCTTTATTGTATTCGCACCTATTACCTAGTCGTATATTTGCCTACCTCGAGCCAATACCGCCGCTTCATAGCTTGTTTGCCCGGCTGTGGACTGTTAGCGCTCCGCTGCAACTGTGGACATCTCTCTCTCTCTACTTGCTACTTACTACTACTTGACTGCGGTTATCGCTGCTGTCGCCCGTGCCGTGGACCCACCCGTGTCCTTCTTTGGTCCGTTGCTAGCGCGTCTGTGGACGAGTACTGTCCGTACTGCGGCCCGCCTCCTCTCCTCTCCTCCCTCTCACTCTCTTCCCTCTCTCCTTCCTCTTCCTATCGATAGAATATACTTGAACTGGGCCTATACACACATATATATAGCTGGGTAAGTTGCGTCACTGGCATCCCTACGACGTGATGACCGCTGTCGCTGCGGCTCATCACGGGCAGCATGGTTTGCGTATCGATAACTAACAGCATGCCGCCTTCCTGCTCAGAGTGCGCCTTACCAGCCGAGCGACAACGATTAATAATATCACACAAACGCCACCTCAACATCTGCCATATCGCGCTGTGTATGTATCATTCGCCGGTGGCATTGTCAATCCAGCCTAGCTAACCCGCGCTATCTCCTTCCTAATGTCGATCCTATAGGTGTGTGCGTGTTCGTGTGCCGACTACCATCATCATCAACGTCGCCGCCGCCGCCGCCCTCCATTCTCGACCGAACGCGGCATGGAGGAGAATAGCCTAGTGGGCCATTATCATAGCAGCAGCAATAGCAGCAGCAGCAGCACGGCAGTTATCACATCGAATCCCGATGAGCTGTTGACGCGCACACCACCGGCTCTGCCGTCCAGTCCGAGTGGCTCATTGCGCTTTGCCCGTCCGCCCCGTCCGAGATCCCGCAGCAATCGACGCCACAGTCTCGTCGATGTGTTCCCCTCGTCCGCCACCGCCACCGGCAACGGCGCGGACGATCCGTCGATGGAGCCGACCATCGGCATGCAGCGCAGTGCCTCGTACGCGCCGCATTCCAGCAAGGACGCGGCAAAGGATGAAGGCGGGCGGTCCTCGTCGCGTCCCCGCCGGCCCATGTCCTACCATGCCGGCGCGCAGCGTAATCTATTCGCGCACGAGGCCCAGCTACGCCTGCAGTCGGTGGCCGAGTCGGCCGCATCCATTATTGCGTCGGTGAAGGAAGCGCCCGCCATGATGGAGGCCCACGACGACGACGACGGCGCCAGCATGGCCATGCCGACATCAGGGGCCGAGCCCAATGTTGCTCCTGATGTAGAGACAGAGTCGATGGAGAGCAATGTGGTCAAGGACGAGCCGCCCTCCCCTGAAGACGTGCCCGGCGAGGAGTACAGCTTTGCGGGCGAGGACACGCCGTCGTTCGCGGCGATGATGGCCGACATGATAGCCGCGCCGACAGCATCGCCCCTGCTGCCGGTTGTGTCCCCGGTGAACGGCCTCTCCATACTCGTCGATGCAACGAGCGAGGAGGAGGAGGTGCCAGCGGCCGATGCCGCAACCGATCCATCGACAACAACAACGACAATAGCCACAGCGGCCGATGCGACAACTGATCCATCGACAATGGCAACGACTGAGGAGGAGGAGGAGGAGGAGGGAGAGCCTGCGAGCAATGATACGGGCGACAGCAACGACCACGACAGCGAGTCCGACTTTCGCATCTCCTACGACAATGCCGAGTTGGCGGTCGATGCCACGCAGGAGCTGTCCGGCTATCTGGCCGATAATACTGCGGCGGACAGCGAGGGCGACACCGCGATCAAGGAGATCTTTGCCGACATGAACCCCGAAGAGGACGACAGCGACAGCAACGCGGAGGTGCCGGCCGTCATTGGCATGCTGTCGCCGGAGCGCGTACGCGACTCGGTCCTTCTGCAGGCGGAGAAGAGCCCGCAGCTGTTGGCGTTGCGGAATATCGATGCCATCGACGCCGTGCTTCCATCGATCGACGGTGGCGAGAACGGCAGCGGCAGCGGCAGCGGCAGTAATAGCGATGACGATATTGCCTCGCTCAATCTGCCGGGCGTACTGAACCCGGCGAATCTCGTGGTCGACGAGGCATTGCCGCCCAAGTCGCCTCTTCTCGGCAACACGACGGATGCTGCGGAGGAGGAAGCGCTGGAGACGGTGCCGCCCATCGACGATCTGCCGCATAGTGTGGCGGGCGAGGCAGCGGAACCAGCAACAGCAACAACAGTAACAGCGGAGGCATCGTCGCCCGATATCGATCCGGCCACGGAGACAGATCCCGCATCCGCCACGGCCGCATCCTCGAGCTTGCTGGCATTGCCGGGCAGTCCGGCCGTCGTGCCCACGGAGATGATCCCAACGATCGAGGGCGGCATGGAGGTTGGCGCGGGCCATGGCGACAGCGCGCCGCTCGTGTACGAGACCACCGGATCGGCCAATGTCGACCGGCAAATGCTCATTGCGCGACTATGCTCGATCGGCCATTCGGAGGCCGCGGCCAATGATGCCCTGGACGCGCTGCCCAAGGGCAACTTCGACCAGCTGCTCCTGTGGATATCGCGTCGTCGCCTGGCCGTCCTGAAGAGCGACGTCGAGGAGGAGAAGCGCCTGCGCCGGCTGGAGGAGGAGCTCGAATGGGCCTATGGCCACGGCAACAACGGCGGCGCCAGCGGAGGACTGCGCGGGCAGTCGATGGCGGGCCTCGGCATCAGCAGCCGCCTAAGCGACACCGGCTCGGAGGACTCGGCGATGCTGCTGTCGGACGTGCATCTCATCGACCGGACGGCCTCGCGCGATCCGATGCATCGCCCGCCCGACCCGCGCACGACACCGCGACCACGGTCGATCCTCAAAACATCGCCTAATCGATCGGGAGGCGGTGGCGGCAGCAAAGAAGGGCGGCTGGAGGGAGGGCGGGAGCTGCTTAAGGAGACGACGATGGCGTCACTCTGGCAGCGGTCGCGCGTCTGGTTCTCGATGTCGACGCGGCTTAGTGCGGCAGCGGCGGCGGCAGCAGCTGGCACGCCAGGCGGTGCACTGCGTAAGGAGACGTTCCATCGACGACAAGGTAATTCACTACGGACAAAGCAGTCGCCTTACGCGGCCTATCTACCAGGACCACCATCGCCATCACTGTCGGTGGAGAGCGACGAGCTGCCCACTCGTCAGCTGAAGCAGGTCCGCTTCCCCGTGCAAGGCATGGCCATCAAGTATCTGTACGTGGCAGAACGGCCCATCCAGCCAGGACTGCGCCTGGACGAGCATGGACGCACGGTCGATGGACGACTGGTGGATGGTAAGGCAGTAATAATAGTGGTAATGGTGATGATGTATACTGACGCGCAGTCGCGAATGCAGTGGGCGAGTCGGCCGAGCTGCTCAGTCAGAAGCACACACAGCATGCCCACGATAGCTTGGAGGCCCTAGCGAGCAGTACGCAGATTGTGGGCGATGGACCGCCGCGGCTCCTTTCACTCGCGGATGCGGTGGCGCCGGACGACGGCAGTGGCAGTGGTGCGCGATCGCCCATCTCGCCCACCCATGCATCGACCCTCCATCCGGCCACGAAGAGCGAGGCACAGGCGGCCATCACCATCGATGCGGCATTGGCGGCCGGTGCGCCGCGAGATGCCCACGAGGATGCGTCCACAGTGCCGGCGGAGGAGGTGCACCTGCATACGGCGCGCGAGCTATCCGTCTACTACCGACAAGCGTGCCGCGCCCGTGACGAGCGTCCCATCGAGTCGATTGTGCAGCAGCTCAAGGTAAGCTGCACGGGCCGAGGAAGCCATTGGCTAACAATGATTGCCGTTGCTGCATAGCGTGCTAGTGAACGGGGCGAGCATCTGACAACACTCTCGCTGAATGGTAAGTCAACAACGCGCCCAGCATCATCATGCTGTGCATGGCATGCATCGTGGTGCTTACTAGAATGCATGCGCGCATATATCATGGATCAGGCATCCTACTGGAACGCCGTGCGGCCGACGCCCTATCCGACATGCTTGCCCTTCGCTCCGGCCTGCAACGGCTCGAGCTGGATAGCTGCTCGCTTGTCAACGATGCGCTAAAGTCGATTCTGCACAGCTTGCTGCTGGTCGACGAGCTGCAGGAGCTGAGTCTGTGCCGCAATAAGCGTATCAGTGCCGATGGCTTCAAGTATATTGCGATCTACACGCGAAAGGTAGCTATCCAATGGGATGCTGCACTCCATCCACTGCTGCCGCTGTTGCCAGATGATTTATTGCATGTGCTCTTGCTAGGCGAAGAATCTGCGCCTGCTTGATCTGTCCGGCTGTCGGCCCGACAAGCGTGGCTGCCGCTACCTGTCGCATGCACTGGCCTCCAGCAGCGTGATGATGCTACGCAGTGCATTGCGTACACTCTACCTCGACGACTGCAATCTGCGATCGACCTTCCTCGAAGTGCTTGGTAGGTGGTCATGTGACATATGACGCTCCTCTGCTTACACACGCACACACACACACGACGTTCGCGCCCATGATAGTGCCGTCGATCCGTCGCTCCAACGTGACCGAGCTAAGCTTGAAGGACAATCGATTTGGCCCGAATGGCGCCATCTGGATTGCCGCCCTCCTGGACGCCGACTGGCTGCCGCCCGACGAGAGCAACGGGCTGTTCACGGGCATTGAAAGCCGCATTGAACGGCTGAACCTCGCCTGCAATGATATACGCGTAAGTAGCATGGCACACCACCATGGCCATGCCTCCCGCGTACTAACTGGCATCATCCACGTGCAGTCGGGCATCGAGCACATTGCCGTGGCACTACGGCGCAATCGCACGCTAGGCGAACTCGACCTAGCGTCGAATGGGCTGACGTCGCGCGCACTCTCCTCCTTGGCCATGTCGCTGGTAGGCTATATCAATAGATAGCGACACAGTGCATGCATGGTTAATATGCCGCATGCGCCATCCTAGACGGAGAACAACACGCTGGCATGCCTCAACCTTAGCGGCAACCCGGTGTCCGGCCCGACCATGGATGGCGTAAGTAGCATGCGATGCATCTGGCCGGACAACGACCACTAACGCCCCTCCCCTGGCCATCGTGCAGATTATGCAGCTGCGTGCCTCGTTGACATTCAACAATACGCTGCACACGCTGCTATTGGCAGATACCGATATGCGATCGGAAGGTGCGTACGCGCAGTGCATCGTGTGATGGCGCATTCGCCTAGCTGACGACGATGAGCATCATCATTGTGGATTGCAGGTGCCATTGCCCTCGCGGAATTCCTGCCCGAGACACAGACGCTGCGCCGACTCGATCTGTCGGACAATCCCGACATCGACATTGCCGGCGTGATGGCCCTCTCCGTGTCGGTCCGCATGAACAAGAGCCTACAGTATCTCGATGTTAATGTAATGGTCAGTCGACCTAGATAGACGATCTTAATTAATAGTTAACTTTATTAACAGCCCGACGACTCGGAGATGGCCGCCCTCTCGCGCGACATCCTGCTCACCTGCATCCGCAACACGCAGCTGCAAGAGGAATCGGCGCGCAAGGACGGCCACTCGGTGCCCAGCAAGCTGCCGCCACGTAGAAGCAGTCGGGTGAGCATCATGGACGCCAGTGCAGCAGTCGTGAGCACGTCGTAAGATCCATGCCGCGCGAGAAGAAAAACAACACGACCTTGTTGTATATGTGACCACCACCACCACCATCATCATCATCATCATCTATTCCTTATTTACGCCTGCTATGCCACACGATAGATCCACGTAATTATAAGTGATTCTATACACGCGCTCACCGATGGAAGGATATCCACGTTTGCTTTTCTCTAATCGTCCATTTGATTTTGTTTCCCTGCTATTGTTGCCACTGTGTCGATGTTATCATCGGTCAATGACCATACTCTAAACCTATACATATACCTATAGACCATAGTTACAGTGGAGGTCATTATGTACTGTCGATGGTGTATTTCATCCAGCCGTGGCATGTCATTGCCGATGGCGCGCCAAGTGGAAAATAAGCGTGTCTTTTCCCTCTCTCGATATTTTTCCCCTGCCACCTTCCGTTGTTGTTGGCACACCGATCTTGCACGAATCTAGTCTATTGGCAATATGAACATGCGTCTGCACCGTGCCCTCACTAAAGCACTGCCGCTGACGAGTCGGGCCGGTCAGGTGGCGACGCTGACCACCAACAACCGAAGGGCGCCCGGCGTGGGCTACAGCCGCAACAGCGAGAGTGGATCGCGAACACAGCTGACGGCCCATATGCGCCAGTTCCGCTTCGAGTTGGCACGTCCCCTACGGACGGTAGAGGAGGTGGAAAGCGTGGCCGACTACTTCCGACAGTATGGCCGTCTGACCATGTATCGCATGTCGCGAGTAAGTGAACGACGACGATAGCAGTAGCAGTAGATAGACGTGCACGTATGCTGACGGACCAGCGGATGCACCATCATCTCTCTCTCTCTCTCTATTTATGCAGTGCTTTGAGACGCATCTGCCGCATAACCATGGATACATCGCATTCGACAAGGATGCCGATATCGAGCGACTCATCCAATCAACAAGGCACAAGATTGAGAAGTTAAACATGGATGTCCAGCTATCGAATCCAGATGGTAAGTGCTGCACCGTGTAGTAGCACATGGCGTAGCCATAGCATGCAGCTAACCGCAAGCATAGTTCCATTCCAATTCCGCTATCGATCGCTGCAAAACAACAGCAACAACAACGCCTCCAGGCCAGCTAGCAGCGCCAAACCATCGCACGATCAATAAATGGCCTAGAGCATGGCTTCGTCGTTGTTTAATGGAATAACAAACAGATTACAAATGTGGATACGTCCATGCACTGCCCGTCTATGGCGGCATCTGTCTTTTGATTGCTTATATGGCGGATGGGGTGGCATCAGTGGCATCTTGTCCGTGCAATGGCAGTAGGACCAGCTGCGTGCCAAGAACCATTCGATTGCGCGTCTCGGTCGCATCACCGTCACCGTCATCATCGTGCTTATCGTCCTCGGAGGGCGTCTGCGGTGGACGCTGCGCCTCCTTTTGCGCCTCTGCCATACAATAAATGATTGTTGCCATTATTATGGGCGGATGTTGCTGTTGTATGGCACGGCCAGCACTTACCGACGAGATTCATGTCGCGAAATACGTTCTGCCAGTTGCACATCACATGGGAAATGGCTGGTGCATAGGCCGTGCCTGTCAGTGGTGTGCTGCAGCATAGGACGCGGAGCAGTGTTACCTTCGTAGCCGTCGTTGAGTTCGTCGATACGCTCGCAAAGCACCTCCAGATAGTTGTGCAGGCCGCGCGATAAATCACGGATAGCCAACAGGCCCTGCAGTTCACGCTGCTTCTCCTCGAGCTGGGCATGGAGCGACATTGCGAGTGCAGACCCGCCAGCCTGTGATTCCGGTAGAGTCATCGTCAACAAGGTGGCAGCAGCAGCAATAGTGTAGGCGATGGAAGCCAGGTGAAGAAGGAGTAAAGGCGGCAAAATAACAGCGCGCCTGCTTACGCGCTGATGCCATTTTTGTTTACTATTCGCCTCGACATCGTCCATACTTCAATGCTGACCTCGATGTAGACATGTTTATATCCAGCATAGATGATGGCTAACAAATGGCTGCTGCCATATCTCTGTTCCTGCCAGCCTGTCTGCAAATGAAGTATGCCTGTTTCGCTTTGTTTCTCGCCAATGGCAACCGCCGCATATCAGCCATGGATGGAGGAATGCCTCGATTGGCCACTTTGTTCCACGTATTGCGCCTCGCATGCGGCGCATCAAGTAGAGGAATAAGTTTGAAAGCGCGAAACAACAATAGAGCGCAGCACCAGGAAGCAATTAAAGGTGCCTGTCATTCAACGACACTGCTGCCTCATAGGCATGGTTGTTCCTTCTACGTCATACGTCATATAAGCATTGCTCGTTCCCTTCGTAGCATCGACCGTTCGTCTCGTCTCGTTCCATTCTGCTTCGCTGAACGCTGCCACTATTTGCTTGTCGCTTGTATCGCCATGCTCATGGGATATTCCGTCCGTCGAAGCTGGTCTCGACTGCCGCTGCTGCTGCTGCTCCTACTGCTGCTGGCGGCTGCACTGCTTATAGGACTGCTCGCGAACGATATAGGTAGGCATCGCCTCGCAGACATATGACACTTTCGATGACGACTAATGGCGCCATCGGTGCAGCGAGCATTGAATTGGCCAAATCGTCGTGGTACAGAGAGTACAGCCGTTCCAGACCGGTGCCATTTGGACCGGAGCGCTCGCTGCGCATGCTGGATCTGGACAAGCCGCGCAACGATAACACGACGCTGATACTTACGCCGGTGAAGAATGCGGCATTCCATCTGGACGCCTACTTCAGGAACCTCGGCCTGCTCGCCTTCCCCAAGCACAAGCTCTCGCTGGGCTTCCTCGTGGGCGAGTCGGACGATGGCACGTACGAGAAGCTGCTCGCGCATATCGAGCCGATCCAGCATGAGTATCGGCGCATCACCGTGCTGCGCAAGGACTTTTCCGACGACCCGGATGTTCCGCGTAGTGGCGCGGCACGGCATGCATTCGAGGCGCAGGGCCCGCGACGCAAGCTCATGGCAAAAAGCCGCAACTTCTTGCTCACCGCGCTCGAGGACGAGCAATGGGTCGTGTGGTGGGATGTCGACGTGAACAGCTTCCCGCCCGACGTCATCCAGCAGATGATGCGGCACGACAAGGACGTGATGGCCGCCGACTGCTACTGCCGCCGCCCAGACGGCACCGAGATGCCCTACGACAACAACGCCTGGCACGAGACGCCGCAGAGCAGAGAGTGGATGGCCGCGCGCGATCCGCACGAGCTCTTCCTCGAGGGTGAGCGGGGAGGCATGTGCCGTGGATGGCACCGCGCTAACATCAACTATTGCCGCCGCCACCTTCCTTCCCTTACACTCCAGGCTATCCCGACAAGATGTGGACTTGCTCGCCAGGGCGACGCCTTTCGAGTGCGGCTGACGGATCGGGCCAAGGA
>KZ989170.1:0-17122 GCA_003614755.1 Syncephalis pseudoplumigaleata | reverse complement strand
CACGGCCGTCAACGGCTTCCACACGTAGCTCGATAGAACACGCCACGACACACGCGCTAGGAACAGCACCGCCTCCTTGGCGATCCAGTACACGGCGAATATCGCAAACAGCAGGCGTAATGCTACCCATTTGAGCAGGCGCAGGCCTGGCTTGCGTACATACACGCGGAATCCCTTGCGTAACCGACGCCACAGCGGTGGCTTGGGCAGCAACCGTCGCAGATCCTCAATGTCGGCATCGGGCGGCAGCTCATCGACACCGGGCAGATGCGCGAACTGGGCGACCATTTCCGAGGGCGGCGGATACTCGTCGAGCATGCCGAGTGGCCGTGCGTCCCAGTCATCGTCCGGATCGCGCTTGATGTTCACGCCGCCGCCATCCTCCTCGTCGCCATCGTCGTCACGATAGTCGCCGTCGTTGCGATCGTCGTCCTCGTCGCCCATATCGTCGCTATCGTCGTACTCGCTCCCGCTCATGTACGGATAGTCTTCCCCGTTGTGGAGCACGCCCAGTCGACGGCGACGACGACGGTTGCGCTCGTGTTCCGCGTAGGTCAGTCGATTGGGCGCGTGGACATCCGGGCGTAGCCAATAGGGCCCGGATACACGTCGGCGCTGGTAGAGCTTGCGCAGCACCTCGGTGTCCGAGTCGGTCTCGCTATCGCTGCCGCGGCCCTGCTCGCGGATCCACTGCGGCGAGTTGGCGATCACCTGCCAGATACGACGCGAGAAGGACGTGGCCGTGGGCAGGGGCGCCTCGTCGGGCCGGGGCGGTTCGTGGTCGTCGGGCAGGTCGAGCTCGGGCTCCTCCTCGCTGCTCGAGGTGATCTCCTCGAAGCGACGCGATGTGCGGCGGCGACGGTTGGCCGATTGTCGACGCGGTGTGCTTTGTGTGGAGCTGATGGTCGAATCGTTGTTGTTGTTGTTTGTGGCAGTGGCAGTGGCGGTGACAGTGGCGGTGGTGGCGAGCACGCGTCGTCGACCCGCTGCTTTGCGACGTGCATCGGCCATCATGGCTGCTGGTGGCGGGGCTGCCGGCGTGGTGGCCTCCTGCAGTGGCGGTGGCTGCTGTTCATGCGGTTCTGGTTGTTGCTTTGGCTCGTGCACGGGCAGTGGCGGCTCGGTGGCGACTGCTGGTGGTTGTGCCGCTGCGCCACGACGACCGCCGCGGCCCACTCGGCTCCGTCCCGACCGGCGATTGACCGGCGGTGTTTCTGTCATAGTGAACGTGGTAATCTTGACTGTGTCTATATGTCGCCGCCATTGGTCGTTGTTATTGTTATCTCCCTCATCCTACTCTGATCGCCTCCACCAATTCATCGTGCGCCACTTACCGAAGGGCGGTGCAGTGCGCTAGACACTACGCCCGCAAGCATACAATGGAATACACGCGATAGAGGAGGGAAGCACAGCTGACGACCAATAGTAGTAGTAGAAGTGGTGGTAGTGGTGGTGCCGCCTATCAACAATATGCATATAGGTATATGTATATGTATGTGTGCGCATATATTTGATTCTACAAGCAAAGCATACACGTAAACACGCGAGTAAACAGTGAACGCGGGCGACCGCACAGGCAGACACGGTGGAGGGTGCGCGATGCAGCTACGTCAGCACGAGAGAAGCAAGCGTAGAAGGAGGAAGGAGGAAGGAGGAGGAGAAAAGGGAAAGGACCAAGCGAGGAAGGCGACGGTCGGGCATGGCTCACCGTATGCTTTGGCTGGCGCCAATATTGCTTTTCTGCTCGCTTATTGTGTGTGTGTGGTCTCCTGATGGTCGCGCCTGTTGGCACATCCCCCTCGATTCCATTTGATCCAAATAGTCTTCCTTGGTTGACCCAGTCTTTTCTTTTGTTTTCCTACAATGTGCTGGGATGCGATTGGCGGACATCCATGAGTGAAACTTGCCAATTACGCAAGGCAAGCAATGCACACACGCACACACGCACATTATGACGCTCCACGTGCGAGATGATCCGAGAGAGAGAGAATATGTGTATGTATGGCTCGACGTGCTATCCTCACGGCGCGCCGTTCTTTCTTCTTCTTCCTTCTTCCTTCTCTTCTTAGTGTTGATTCTGTTTGTTCCCTGGTAGTCTCGCTCTTCTTTGTTGCTAGGTGCTGTCGGCATCGTTTGGCGATCGCAGGTTCCTGGTGACGTGGTGTTGTCGTTTTGCTTGTTACTACGCCACGCGTTTCCACTGAACCGATATAACTTATCCCCACATACACACACGCATATATCCATTTATATTGGACCTGTACCATGGTCAAGTTCTTCCAGTACGCCTTTCGATACGAGTAAGTAGTGCGTGCATGTGTGCGCTGTCTACTGGCATGCTCATAGACATGCTCAATGTGCTATGGAATATAGCCACACTTGGGAGGACGTGACGCTCGCCTTCTTCCTTCGCTATCCCAACCCGCACGCGCGTCATGTTCTGGCGGCCGACATCCTCGACCAGCATGTCGATCCGGCCACCGGCAATCTGCACACGACGCGGCTCCTGCTGAAGAAGGGCATGGTGCCCAAGTGGGGAAACAAGGTGGGGAGGACATAGAACGCTGATCGAACGGACACATTAATGATGTTTGCGCGGTGTGGATGCGGCTATGTAGCTGGTGAAGAACAACCAAGCCTACATACTGGAGGAGTCGATCACCGATCCCAAGCAAGGCGTGATGACGACGCGCACGCGCAACATCACGCACAAGCGCCTCATGTACATCGAGGAGACGCAGCAGTTCAGGGTCCATCCCGAGAACCGTAGCTGGTAAGCATAGATAACCATAGATGCATGCAAGCAAGCATGCAAGTATGCTAAGCACACAACCAGGACACAAGCCAAGTGCGAGGCGCGCATCATGTCAAACATCGGCTGGGGCATGACCAGTCGCATCGAGGGATTTGGCCTGAAGCGATTCACCGACAATACGGCCAAGGTAGGTGCATGTGCATAGGCGGCAGCATGCGGATGGCGCTGATGCTTATGGCGCATTGTGTAGAGTCGACAGGGCATGAAGTGGGTGCTTGAGATGCTACGCGGACAGCATCATATGCCGGCCACCATGTCGCAGTAGCCACACCACATATACAATGTATAATAAACAGCACACGCTTCACTACTAAGCAGTGGATGATGATACTTATGATTATTGTTGATTGGAATGAAATGGTATGTATGTTGCTGCTGTACGGGCCAGCCGAATCATGGCAACGACTCGACTGGACGAGATGATTGGGAATAAGATTGGTCTACACAGATCAGCGGGAGTTTTCTCTCGCGTCCGGTTCACCGATCGAAACTATAAGCTCTGCAGTGATGCAGAGAAATCAAGCCGGCAAATAAGAACGCATGCTTGTTACCCGTAGTATGCGCGCAATGCCACCATGCGTGCACTGCCAATTGAGGCGATGCTTGATTATGGGACGGGAATGCCGGTTGGCTGGCTGGCTGGCTGGCAATGATCGTTTCGAGGCAGCACAGCGTAGGCACACATCGATGGAGAACATTGTACTGCTTGTTATGTGTTTACTTCTAGTAATAGGGATACTGCAGCACGCTGTCCATTGTGGACATGCAATGCATAGCCATTATATACAAAGCAGGCAAAAGCACACATCGGGATGCAGGTTTGCTTGGTTCGTCGGCGGCAATGGCTGGCCGGTGGTGGGCGGCGCCATGCCCATGCCATTCGCATCGTTCATGGCCATATCGCCATCGACCGGCATGGGTGCTGCTGCTGCTCCTCCCATCATCGATGTCGGTGGCGTGGCCGTGTTGCTACCGCCAACATGCATGGCCGCTAGTCATTCAACATAGCAATAGTTAGATGAGCAGTGCCGCACATACATACACGCCTCACGTTTGTCCTTGCTGCCTGCCTGCCTGTCTTACCTAGTAGTGCGTCCAGTTCTAGCATCGAGGTGGAATCGCCCATAGTGTATGTATCGAGCAATATGCGTGGAGAGCGAGCGAGCGAGAGAGTGTAGAATGAGGAAAAGACGAGCATTCTTTATTATTCATTCTCGGTGATCATGGTCGTTGCATTGTGCATCACATGCATACATCTTCCCTTCCTTATCTCACTCATTCTCTGCTTCCTGCTTTCTCCCGCTCTCTTTCTCCTACTTCACACTCGTGTTCTTTTAGTGCAGCTCTCCTTTGTACTAAACGACGGTCTTTCACTCTCACTCTTCATCACTTCCTCCATCTCATCATATTGGACGTGTAGTACTGTCGTATTGAAAGGTACAGTGCACGACCCATACGCACAGCTATGCTCGCCCGCTAACACCGTGTGGCATGCACCACAGTTGTCTATCCACTATTATCGTAAAGCTGTCAACACCACACTGTTCTCGTTGTTGTTGTTCCCCACCTTTATCATAGTAGTAGATCGGCTTCTGGCATTCTTCTAGTTATTTAATTTCTCTAGCATAGTTTCATTATCATCTGGAGAGGTCGAATACAAGCAGCGTGCATACTACTCGCATACCATCCATTCCTCTACACTCAACAATGTAAGTATCCAAGCATACATATATATGCACGCCTATGTAGGCATAGAGGCATGTGTGTGTGCGCGCGTTGCTCGTATCAGTGTGGGTGTGGGTGGTCAATTCAAGTCCGACCACGTGCTTGTCCGCACACACACACACGCGCATAGAAGCAGGCAGTTTTTTTTTTACTTTTTCCTGATCTCTTTCGGGCTCCCGCTCACACAGCGCTTCTCGTTCCTCTTTACTCTTCTTTTTAGATACCAAAAACAATCGTTTACTACTTCCATCATGGCAGGTCTGGAACAGAAAATGGGTGAGTACTGCGTGCGCTGCTTGGACATGCTCCTTCTCTGTAATCATGGTGCATGGACGTGGTGTCGCTGGCTATATTGCCATGTTGCGGTGGAGCATGCCACTGTGGCTGGCCATTGTGGCGCGGGATGAGGATGGATCGATCTATGCACGGCTATCGCTTCTGCCATCACCACCACTGCTCCTCCTTTGTCTCTCCTTTTCCTGCCGGACACAGCCGCACATGCATGGGTGCACCTTTACCGGCGCTACCATTCTACCTATCTCCTCGATGTGCGCTAACAACCTGCCCCCCTCACCCTCGCCTCTCTAGCATCCCTGTCTGTGGGCTCCAACGATGTGCGCAACAGCAACGAGCCTCTCCCGCCTCGTACCCGCTACGTCCCTCCGCATCTACGTCGCACCGGCGGCGGTGGCCAGCAGGATGCCGGCGGCAATGCGCCTCCTCGTCGTTTCGCCAATGACCGCGGCTACGACTCGGATCGCCCGCCGCGCAATGGATTCGGCGGCGGTGGCGGTGGCGGCGGTTATGCCGGCGGCCGTGGATTCCCCGGAGGCAACGATCGCTTCCGCTCCTACTCCCAGGACCGCGATGTCGGCATGCGCCGTGGCGGCGAGCGCGGCGTGGGCCACTGGCGCGACGGCAAGCACGTGCCGGCCCAGCGCGACCCGCGCATCGAGAAGGAGCTCTACGGCGAGCCCGAGGTCACGGAGCACCACGTGTCGACCGGCATCAACTTCGACCGCTACCAGGACATCCCCGTGGAGGCCAGCGGCAACGACGTCCCGTCCGGCATCGAGTCCTTCGACGAATGCTCCATCGACGAGCTGCTAAAGTCGAACATCGACCTCGCCCGCTACACCAAGCCCACGCCCGTGCAGAAGCACTCGGTGCCGATTGTCGGCGCTAAGCGCGATCTCATGGCCTGCGCGCAGACGGGCAGCGGCAAGACCGGCGGCTTCCTCTTCCCGATCCTCTCGAGCCTCTTCGCCAATGGCCCGCAGCCGACGCCGCAGCAAGACGCGCCCCGCGGCGTGCCCCGCCAGCGCAAGGCCTTCCCGAGCGCCCTCATCATGGCGCCCACCCGCGAACTCGCCTCGCAGATCCTCGACGAGGCTCGCCGCTTCGCCTACCGCTCGTGGGTCCGCCCGTGCGTCGTGTACGGCGGTGCCGAGATTGGCGCGCAGCTGCGCCAGATCGAGCGCGGCTGCGATCTCCTCGTCGCCACGCCCGGCCGTCTTGTCGACCTGCTCGAGCGCGGCCGCGTCAGCCTGTGCAACATCCAGTTCCTCGTGCTCGACGAGGCCGATCGCATGCTCGACATGGGCTTCGAGCCGCAGATCCGCCGCATCGTCGAGGGCGAAGACATGCCGCCGGTCGGCAAACGCCAGACGCTCATGTTCAGCGCGACCTTCCCGCGCGAGATCCAGCATCTGGCGCGCGACTTCCTGGACGACTATGTGTTCCTGAGCGTCGGCCGCGTCGGCAGCACAAGCGAGAACATCACGCAGCGCATCGAGTACGTCGAGGACGAGGACAAGCGCTCGGTGCTGCTCGACCTGCTCCACTCGCAGGAGGACAAGGAGAGCGGCCTGACGCTCGTCTTCGTCGAGACCAAGCGCATGGCCGACTCGCTGTGCGACTACCTGCTCAACAACCGCTTCCCGGCCACGGCCATCCACGGCGACCGCACGCAGCGTGAGCGCGAGCGTGCCCTCGAGACATTCCGCACGGGCCGCACGCCCATCCTCGTCGCTACCGCGGTGGCCGCGCGTGGTCTCGATATCCCCAATGTCACGCACGTCGTCAACTACGACCTGCCCACGGACATCGACGACTACGTGCACCGCATCGGCCGTACGGGTCGTGCCGGCAACGTCGGCGTCAGCACGGCCTTCTTCAACCGCGGCAACAAGGGCATCGTTCGCGAGCTGATCACGCTCCTGTCCGAGGCGAACCAGGAGGTGCCCGACTGGCTCGAGACCATCGCCCGCGAGAACTACGGCGGCGGCGGTCGTGGCCGTGGCGGTCGTGGCGGTCGCGGTGGTGGTGGTGGCGGCAACCGCTTCGGTGGTCGCGACTACCGCAAGTCCGGTGGCGGCGGTGGTCATCACGATGATGGTGGCTACAGCGGCGGCGGCGGCGGCTACGGCGGTGGCTATGGTGGCGGTGGCTATGGTGGCGGCTATGGCGGTGGCTATGGCGGTGGCTATGGTGGCGGCTACGGCGGCTACGGCGGCAACAGTGGCGGCAATAACAGCAAGAAGAGCTGGTTCTAAATCAACATCATCATCCAGCACGCACACACGCATACGCATACACCAGCGATTAGGCATGCAGTTGGTAGCTAGTCGTTCATGCTAGCGGCTTACTGCTTCTCCTAGTTGTACATGCATGTGTGGATGATCGTCCAGCCCTTTGTTATCGTCGATACTATGTTGCTCTTTCTCCTTCCTTAGCCACCACTACACCTCCGCCCCTCCACTTCCCTTACTTGCTCAGTTGCCCACACCATTCAGTCAACTACTATTTCGCCAGTATTCCTCATGTGCATCGGCTGTGCCAGTGCTGCTTCAAATGTTGATAGATCTTTCATCTAATGTCTCTATGTCGCTCTTGTCTGTTTTTATTTGTTTTTCTGCGCCCGAACCTCCAATCCCACCTCGCGCCCACTCCCTTGGTCAGTTCCTCCTCCTCCTCCTCCTCCTCATCGTCTCATTATCGCATATATTTTCTGGTTAGAGAGGCCGCATGCTTTTGTACAGCTGTGCATCCTAGTATTATCTCATAGGACGCTTTATCATTCCCCTCCATCTCCTCCACCCTACATGACACAATCATTTCTCTATTTCTCTCTTTTCTGCTGTACAATACCTTTGCTGCTTCTCTTCTCTTTTTATATATACACCATCATCCCCGCATCATCCCCCTCATTCGTATATATGACCCGCCGTCCTGCGTCGTCCGGCTTTTGTAGATGGCCGGAGGGTGCGGTTGCCGGATTATCTGCTGCATTCGGGAGCATCTCTCTTTGGCATCATGAAACACCACAAGTGCGCCATACATATCATCTATTATCAGCGTTATGCCTACAAGGACTCGGCGACGACAATGGCATATGCCGCCGCGCAAGAAGTGACGATGGCCACCGTCATCATCCTCTCCTCTTGCGCGTTGGCAGCCTACACTCGACGAGTCCTTTCACTACACAGCCCCGCACATATTCCTCCACCACCACCTCCTCCTCCTCCTCCTCCTTCTCATACTACTTCGCCACCATCTCTGTCCTCCACATCCTTGGTCATAATAAATATAATTAGTGTGTTGGCTCCCACAATGATCTCCCAACAAATAGAATGGCTAATGCTGTGTATTACAGTCATTATGACACGTCCTTCCTTTTCCCTATTCAGCTCATTGCATCGGAAAACAACAATAGCATTCTGTCCACGCTTACTGACGCGTCTGCTTTTATCTCTCTCTCCTCTTCCTCCTTCTGCTGCTGTTGCTGCACACCACTCTATCGCCTCGTCTAGCCTGCCTTCCTCCTCCTTCTTCCTAGTGGTATAACCTGCAATGAACGGTAACTGGTGCAGTGTCGCCATAGCAGCTGCCGTACTAAGCAGTGGCGACTCGCTGTAGACTACGACAATTACGGCGGAATGAACACGCCTCATCGCAGCGGCGGTGGCGGCGGTGGCGGCTTCCTCACGTCGCCAGGAGGCGATATGTCAGGATCGCAGTCGGGATTCGCCGAGAAGGTGCGTGGTGGCGACGGCAGTGCTGGCCGGACAGACCAGCGAGCAGCGCGCCTGTTACTGACGACGAGCGTGCCTATTGACCGACAGCGAGAAAGCCAGAGTATTCGCCCGCTTACGATCAGGCAGGTGCTTGCGGCCGAGGCATCCAAGCAGGCGGACGGCAGCTTCTCCATTGACGGACATCCCATATCGCTGGTGGGTTGGATGCCGCTCATCGTGCGCACCTCTATGGCTAAGCATGCCTCTCTCTTTCTCTCTCTGTGTGTGTGTGCATGGATGTGTGTGGCTTGTTGCTAGATCACACTCGTGGCATTGTTGCGCAATCGTGACCGGCAGTCGTCGTTCTACTCGTTCCTTCTCGATGACGCCACCGGCTCGGTCGATGCGCAGCTGTGGGCGAACGATGCGGATCCCGACGACGGCGACAAGGACGCGCAGGTCAACGAGATACCGTAGGTGGCGGATGAGAGGATGAGAGGAGGAGGAGGAGGAGGAGGCAGATGGCGACTGACCAGTGCTGCCGTGTTCATGCCATCAGGCTCAACAGCTACGTCCGGATCTACGGGCAGATACGCGTGTTCAACGGCACGAGCCGCGTCACCGTCATCCGCATACAACCGGTGACCGATCGCAATGAGATCACGATGCACATGCTCGAGGCGGTCTATGCGCATTTGTTCTTTACGCGCGGTCCGGTAATACACGGCGATGCTGAGGAGGAGACGGGCAGGGGATGGCAGTAGGCATGGCTGCTCACGCACATACGGCTGTCTATGTTGCATTGCAGGCGGGTGGTGCAGCAGGAGCGGCAAAGACAGCATCGAATGCGTATCCATTTGGCGGCGACAATCCATTGACGACGAGGGATATCGTCATGAACGAGGCACGCAACTACTCGCCCCTCCAGGCGCAGGTCGTCGAGTTCATCGGCAGCCGCGACGACCAAACAGGTCCACACATCAACGAGGTGGTCAGCCATGTGAAGCAGAGTGAAGGCGCCGTTCGGTAAGTGGCGGATGATGGCGATGGCGATGGATGCGATGCTCATCGTGCATGCTGCACTCCTCTGTAGGCAAGCGATCGAGTGGCTAATCAACGAGGGCCGCATCTACAACACAATCGACGAGGATCACTTCCGAGCAATGCCGCTGTAGATGCGCGGGCTGCCGGGATGGACAGGATGCACAGCAATGTGGATGGCTGCTGCTTAGCTGGACGATCCTATGATGATGTTATGCATGTAGTGCATCGTAAGCCATGGCAATGAACAGACAACATCGTGCTACATACACAATAAAGAAAGCATACATGGTGTAAAGCAGCTTATTATGGCTATCATTGCTAATGACAGCATGCAATGTCGGTGCATTGCTCGTGCACAATGAATAGTTATCAGATCGTTGCAAATACTATTGTTTTTTCTTTTATTCCACTGTGATCAACATTAGATCACGGCTGTCCGTCTGGCTCAGCTGCCTTTTTATTTTCATTACAAAGCAATGTTGGAATTGCAAGCGCCTGCACCGCCGACGTTTCGACAATCACTTGTGGCAAGTATAGCTAGCAGTGCCGTATGATGCGGAAGAAGTCGTATGCCTATAACGCGGCTATTCTCCTCACGACTAGGCGGGTGCGGTGGCGGGCATGACGGTCGACCTGAGCCTCTATCCGCTGGACACGCTCAAGACGCGTCTGCAAGCCAGGGACGGATTCCGTCGATCGGGTGGATTTCGCGGTATCTATCGCGGCGTGCCCTCTGTGCTACTGGGATCGGCGCCGAATGGTAGGATGCGTGTGTGTGCGCGCTCTATGGCATCACCATCCATGGATGCTCGATCGGTTGTTGATGCTTGCGGGATGCACACCCGTCCACGCATGCTGTATAGCGGCCATATTCTTTTGTGTCTACGACCAGGCGAAGCAATGGTTCGGACAAGCATCGACCGCGCAGCAGGCAGCATGGCACCACATGTGGGCAGCCTCCCTGGCCGAAGTGGTAATAGCTCGCTGTGTATCCGCCCCCGCAATGGCACATCAGCCATCTGATCGATATGCGCCGCGCTAGGCAGCCTGTGTAGTTCGCGTGCCCGTCGAGGTCGTCAAGCAGCGAGCGCAGACGCAAGCAGGCGGTGCAACAGCAACCGGCCATCGATCGAGTGCATTCTCGGTGGCGGTGCAGCTATGGCGGCGGAATGGTATGCGAGCGTTCTACCGTGGATTTGGCACGACCATCATGCGCGAGGCAAGCCAACCACGTTGCGCGTCGTTCTGGCGCCCTGACTAAACGCAGCAGCCACCCCCTCGTCCAGATTCCCTTTACGTGTATCCAGTTCCCGCTCTATGAGCATCTAAAGGTGGGCGCGCCTAGCTTCATGGATGCGGCAATGCTCATACGCGTCCATTAGCAACGATGGGCGCATCGTCGCCAGCAATCCACCATTGCCCCGTGGCAGGCAGCGCTCTGCGGCGTGGTGGCCGGTGGATGTGCGGCCGCACTGACCACACCACTCGACGTGCTGAAAACACGCAAGATGCTGTCGGATGAAGTGAGCAATGCGCGTATGGCCGTACAGTGCAGCTTCTTATTAACCGTTAAACTGACTAGCAACACGGCTCGCTTGCCCTACTGCGACGGATGATCCGAGAGGAAGGACTGCAAGTGCTGATGAAGGGCGCAGTGCCGCGCGTGCTATGGATCGGCCTGGGCGGCGCTGTCTTCTTGGGTGTCTACGAGAAAGTAGTCAAGGAGCTGTCACATCATCGTTCTATCGTGCTGGGATAGATGCTGGCATCTCCTGGATAATACACAGCAGTAATAAACACACGATTGAACATATCACTACACGAATAACAATGGGCTTATTTATTAATGCTAATACATACAGTGATAATGCTAATGATGATGCAGTGCGCCATGATAGGCGCATGCTCAACGGCCCAAGCCCGGGCCCAGTCCCATCGCCGGCGCGGCCAGTGTGGGATTGCGCCGGCCGCCGGGCTTGTTCGTCTGCTTGGCGGCACTGGTGATCTCGTTGACGTTCGGCTCGAGCACCTAGTTATAATTACAATAAATCAATGTGTTAGTACTCGCGCGTGAAGCACAGCAATACAAGCATGCCGCGACTTACCATGCCGCCACAGACCATTTCGGCCAGGATGTTGTGGACCTGGTCGAAATGGAAGATCAGGTCGAGCTCGCAGACATTCTCGAAGCACCGATCCAAGCACTCGACGAATGTCTGTACACACGAGCGCTGATGTAAGTATGATGGCGGCCACTAGTGCAATCCCTCTCGCTAACTTACATGGATAAGATCGAGGATGCCGAGCTCGCTTTCGGCGCGGTCCACGACGAACACAAAGTAGAGCGACGCGTAGTGGCGATAGATGACGCGCGTGTCCTCGCCGCCCACAAGCCGTGTGCCCTCGAGGAAGTTGCAGTCCGTCTCGGGCCGCTGCACGAGCAGCTGGTGGATTTCCTGCAGGATATGCTGCTGCGCCGCGGTATCCTGACGGCAAGTAAGGTGAGTCTACAAGCGCGCCTCACGCGTAGTCACGCCAGCCATAGCGCACAGACTATCGCGGCACGCACAACTTACCACCTGCTGGTAGAACTTGGTAAGACGCGGCTTGCCTTGGTTGTTGAATATAAGAATCGACTTGATCATCGCGCTAGGCAGACGCTAGAAACGGCAACAATCGAGAAACGAGGCGTGTGCGTGTGCACACATGTGGTGGATGTGGGCCGTATCAGTCTATACTACTAAGACGACGACGACGACGACGACGATGTAACACAGGCCAATGACGCCACAACACGCGCGTGCTCTTCCGCCTTTCTTAGTGTGCCACACCTTCGCCGTTGTCTCCTTCCTGCTTCACTACACTACACTTCGTACTTTGTCTCATTCTACAGTGGTCTTTATTCGTTACTATTCCGTCCAGTGGCCATGGCGACACCGTCCAAGAAGCACGGGTCGTCCAAGGTCGTCGCAACCGTAGAGGAAACCACCGTTCTAACCACCGCCACCGCCACCACTACTAGCACTACTACCACCACCACAACAACAACGACCATAGCCGCCGGTAAAGATGCCAAGACGCGCCCCGTGCTGGCAGGCACACCATCCGGCTTTCTCGCAGCTGCCGATGCGCGTGCCATGGCCGGCGTCACCCTGCTCGCCTTGCTCGTCCGCGGCTTCTACCTATCGCATCCGCATCAGGCCGTCTTCGACGAAATACCCACCGGCGACTATATCTCGCAGTATATCAAGGGCACCTTCTTCCTCGATATAGACCCGCCGTTTGGCAAGCTACTCCTGGCCGGCGTGGCCCGCCTGTTCGGCTACGATGGCCAGTTCGACTTTTCGAATATCGGCGCGACCTATCTCGGACACAGTGTGCCATTCGTCGAGCTGCGTCTCTTCTCCGTCCTACTGGGCGCATTGCTTGCGCCGATTGCCTACGCGACCATCAAGGCCGCCAACCTGTCGTCGACCGCCGCCCTACTTGCCTCGTTGATGGTGGCGTTTGGTAAGCTGCTGTTGCTTCTGTTGCTGCTATTGCTCGATGGATGGCTTACTCGTAGATGATGATGATGCTGGGCAGATCATGCCTTGATTACCGAGTCGCGCTACATCGTCCTCGATCCTATCCTTCTCTTCCTAGCTGGGGCGACCCTCATGGCCTACACGATATTTCGACGCTACGACGAGCACGCCTTCACCGGTGGCTGGTGGTCGTGGCTCGGCGTCACCGGCACGTTCCTGGCGCTGACCATTAGCACGAAGCGATCGGGCCTCTTTCTGCTGGGCACGCTTGTTACCGCCACGCTGGGCGAGTTCTACCGGCTGCTGGGCGATCGCCGTGTTGGCCTGGTAAGGAGCGCGCCTGCATCGCTGCTGCTGCTGCTGCATCCCTGACTAACCTATGCCCTTCCCTGCCTGGCCAGTGCCAATTGGGCCGACATGTGCTTGCCCGTGCCGTGGCCTATGTCGCCATCCCCGCGCTCGTCTACCTCGCCTGCTACGAGGCGCACTTTCGGCTGCTCCACCAGCACACGCACTCCGCCCAGATGATGTCGGTGGAGTATCGCTCCACGCTGTCCAACGGCACGACGATCACGCCGACTATGCCGCAGGAGGTGTCCTTCGGCTCCGAGGTGTCCATACAGCATGCCGACTCGCACAGCTACCTCCACTCGCACGAGCACTACTACCCGGGCGGCAGCCATCAGCAACAGGTGACCGTCTACCAGCACGACGACATCTTCAACACCTGGCGGGTGGAGCGCTTCCAGCAGACGGAGACCCCGTACGACCAGCAGCCGCCGCTGCCCATCTACAACGGCGAGCGCATTCGTCTGCTCCACAAAATGACCAATTGCCGCCTGCACAGCCACGAGCACAAGGCGCCCATGACGGAGAACGAGCACCACAAGGAGGTCAGGTAGGCGCGGTGTTGTTAGCAGAGCAATAGGCGCAGCAGCAATGTGCTAACGCGCGGCTGTCCACCATGCCCAGTGCCTACGGATTCCCCAACTTCCCCGGCGACAGCAACGACGACTGGATCATCGAGGTGGTCGACTACGACCGACGCGTGCCACAGGCGAAGCGGCAGATTATGGCGCTCCACACCTACTTCCGCCTGCGCCACGCCAACCTGGGCTGCTACCTGTCCTCGCACAACGCCGTGCTGCCCTCGTGGGGCTTTGGCCAGGGCGAGGTCACCTGTATCCGCGACGGCAATCCAAAGAACCTCGTGTGGCGCATTACCGCGCACCACCATCCGACCATGCCCGCCGACGCACCTGTCGCCACCGTGGCCACGCCCAGCTTCTGGTCCAAGCTGAGGGAGACGCACAAGGCAATGGCCAGCGTGAGCCGCAATCTCGCGGACAAGATCCATCCGGAGGGCTCGCGTCCATCGGCCTGGTGGCCGCTCCTGCGAAAGGGCGTCACCCTCGTCGAGTCGCCCCTCTACGCCATACGCGTTCTCGGCAATCTGCCCATATGGCTGTGCTCGTCTTTGTCGGTGCTCGTCTGGTGCCTGCTGCAGCTGGTGCTTGTTCTGCGCGATCAGCGCGGCTACAAGGACACCTGGCATGGTGAGTGACGGAAGGGGGAAGGCTGCCTACATGGCGCAAATCCACGCCATCTAACCATGGCCACATGCCGCTAGGCTATCGACTGCCGATCATGAACATGGGCGGATTGCTGGCCATCGGCTGGATCGCCCACTTTGTGCCCTACTTCACGATGGAGCGGCCGCTCTTCCTCAACGAGTATCTGCCCGGCTTCTACTACTCGCTTCTGCTGAGCTGCGTGCTGCTCGACACTGCCTTCCGCTCCCTTAACGCGCTGTCCTCGCACCTATCTCACGCGCTTCTGACCGTGCTGGCCCTGGCCATGGTCGCGACATTCTGGCTCCTCTCGCCCTGGATCTATGGCCTGCCGGTCAGCGCATCCTACTGCGAACGCGCCCGCTTGCTCTCGTTCTGGAAGTGGGACTGTCCGGCCGCGACCGAGTCGGCCTAAGAGCCCGTAGGCATGGCCATCGTACTGCGCCATGATTGTGCATGCATGCACGCATGCATGGATTGGAGGACATGCTATTCTTGCGCAATAAACATGGCTATGAGCAGTGCGATCTTTGCTATGTCCATTCAGCTTGTCGTTATTAGGCATTCTCTTACAGCAAGTGCAGCATGTCAGACTGCTAGGCAGGCTTGTTTATTCTCTTCCATTCAAATAGATGGCATACCACTGCCGCAAGCAATATCTGATCATTGGCCAATGATCGTGCCATAGGCCAGCAGTTCATTGTCAGCGCAGAAGCGGTCATAGCTTGTCTCGTCTACGGTTATACAAACGTCAAATCCTGTCGGTGATCCATCCAAGGTAGGTGGCATGTCGAGTATGCAGATGACGCGCTTATGAGGATTGAAGAATCGGCGACAATAGGCCGGACGACCCTCGCCAAAGTCGACCGTGTAGTAGCCAAACTTGGACCAGTCGGTAATAAAGTAGTCGGCGAATGGCAGCCAGTTGGCGGCTCTCTCTGCTAGCAACGTCTTGCTCGTCATGTCCGCCTGCATGAGCCACTGCTCCATCGTGTGCGCCCTGCTGGCCAGGATTCCCTGCCGATGCATGGCGGCCATTCTGCCCAGAGGACGGTCGACAATGTCGCCGGCCGTGGCGGTAAGAAGCGACTGGTTGAAGCCATTGCCAAAGTAGCCTTTTGGCAGATCCGGATGCTTGTCGCGCATCGTGACGGCGGTCATGCACGTCAATGGCCGCTCCTTCGCCACCATCCTTGCTCTGATTGTGGCACGCCAGACCAACATACAAATAGCGTCCATCGTCGAGAACCAGCCGGCCTCCTTCTCTGCATCACTGAGTGATGCCATGGCATCTGCCTTCAGTGCCTGCAGCTTGTCCGTGGTAAACCGAATGATGACGCCTTTGTTCACGGATGCATTGCTGCCTGGCTGATAGTCTGGTTGATGCTGCTTCTGCTGCTGCCGGAAGAACTGTCGCTGCTCCTCCTCGCTCGGCTTTGGATCGAGGCGTAGTAGCTGGCGGCCATCAGCTGGCGGGAAGGGCAGCTTCAATTCACCGCGCACGATGGCGGCCCAGTTCTTGATGAACGACAGGCATGCATATCCGTCGGCCACATAATGGCTGCACGAGAAGCAGATGGCCACGCCCGAGTTGCTGGCAAAGCGAGTTAGCTTGATGCCGAGCAAGGGCGTGTGCTCCGAAGGCGGCTGAGTGATGGCTTGTAAATTGGGAGATATGCAGTGCTGCGGGCAGTCGGGCTCGAATGCCGCGAAATCCTCCTCGGCGGCGGTCTCGATGAATGGAACGCCCTCGGTCGATGGTCGCACCTCGTACTCGCCATCGTCGCGAAGGGCCAGTCGGCCATAGAGCATGGGGTAGTGGTCTAGCACGGTCTTCAGCCCCGCCACCAGCCTGTCCGTAGGAAGGAAGTCGGGCTTGCCGGCATGGTTCTTGTAGAGAAAGTATCGCTGTGGATAAATTGGTCCGGGAAAGTGGTCGGCATGGCTTAGCTCGTATGTCTGATGGGCATAGCCAGCACCAGGCATGATCCATGTCTCCTTGCTGCTCACAGCCATGTTGATACTGAATAAAGCACGGAAGAGCGAGTACAATGGGAGAAAGCAGCGTGTATTGCTGATGATGGCAGCATACATATAATGCCGCGCTATTTAATTATGGCAATGACGCAACCATAGTTACCAGCATATGTGCTACCATGTGTCGCCGCGTCGCCGAATGTTCCATGCATGCCATGCACACGATAGAACAAGCATAGGCTGAGGCATTGTACAGGCTGTTCGTTGCACACAATGCATCGACGAATGCGGCACAGCGAATAATGATGATGAGTGCAAAGCTGCTTTGGACGCGTTTATTTCGGATGGATCGTGTGCGATGGATGCTGGTGCAGGAGAAAGAGAGAGAGAGCGAGAGATAGGGTGAGGCAGGGAAGCATGGTATGGTACGGACATTGCAGGCTATAT